>PGFW01029442.1:25210-32002 GCA_003123925.1 Haematobia irritans | reverse complement strand
AATCTTTTATTCTTATTTAATCTTTTATGGTGATGCATATATTCCCAATACCTAGTATATCAAAAACAAAAATAGAACATGTAGTTCTTGATAGGTCTGGTGACGATGGAAACTCATCACTCAATGTTGATGTGTAAACACATTTAGGTGGTATGAGGTGCAATCACCTCATTTAAGCTCTACATTTTTATCTTCTGTTGTTTGGCATTAAGTAAAACATTTAGGGGTTTTTTGCTGTTTAAACAAAATAAAAAACAAACATTTGAATGATGAGGAAATTTCTATAGAAATAAACTTGACAAAATATTCTATAGAAATAAAATTGCTGACAAAATTTTCTATAGAAATAAAATGTTGATAAAATTTTTATAGAATAAATTTGACCAAAGATGATATCAGCAAAAATTTTCTATAGAAATAAAATTTTGTAAAATTTTTCTACAGAAAAACAAAAATTGACAAAATTTTCTATAGATATAAAATTTTGTTTAAATTTTTATGGAAATAAAATTTTTCCAAAATTTTCTATAGAAATAAATTTTTCCAAAATTTTCTATAGAAATAAAATTTTTCCAAAATTTTCTAGAAATAAAATTTTGCAAACATTTTCTATAGAAATAAAAATTTTGCAAAAATTTTCATAAAAATCAAATTTTGCATAAAATTCCAATGAAAAGTAAAATTTTGACAAACAATGTTCTATAGAAATAAAATATGAGAAATTTTCTATAAGAAATAAAATTTGACAAATTTCTTAGTAGAAATAACATTATCAAAATTTTCTATAGAATAAAATTTGAACAAAATTTCTATAGAAATAAAATTTGACGAAATTTCTAATAGAAAATAAAATTTTTGAGCAAAATTTTCTATAGAAATAAAAATGTTGTGCAAAATTATCGTAATTAAATAAAATTTTTGGTAAACTTTTTCATACAGCAAATAAAATTTTCTATATAAACTAAAATTGACAAAAATTTTAAATCGTAATATAATTTTGAACAAACAATTGATAGGAGATATAAAAACTTTGACAACATTTTTTATAGGAGTAAACTTCTGAACAAAATTTTCTATAGAATAAAAATGGTGATAAAAATTTTTTATTAGAAATAAATTTTGGAAAAAATGATATCAGCAAAAACTTCTATAGAAAATAAAAATTTTGCAAAATTTTCTACAGAAAAATAAAAATTGACAAAATTTTCTATAGATATTAAAAATTTTGTTTAAATTTTATGGAATAAAATTTTTCCAAAATTTTCTATAGAAATAAAAATTTTTCCAAAATTTTCTATAGGAATAAAATTTTCAAAATTTCTATAGAAATAAAATTTGCAACATTTTCTATAAAAAATCAAATTTTTGCAAAAATTCCCAATAAAAGTAAATTTTGAAAAATTTTCTATAAAATCAAATATTGAGAGAATTTTCTATTAAAATAAAATGTTGACAAAGTTTTCTATAGAAATAAACATTTGTGACAAATTTTTAATAGAGATAAAATTTGACAAAATTTTCTATAGAAATAAAATTTTGACAAAACTTTCTATAGAAATAAAATTTTGACAAAATTTCTATAGAAATAAAATTTTGGCAAAAATTTCTTATAGAATATAAAATTTTGGACAAAATTTTCTATAAAGAAATAAAAATTTTTGACAAAATTTGCATAGAAAATAAAATTTGACAAAAATTTTCTAAGAAATAAAACTTTGACAAAATTTTCTATAGCAACAAAATTGTTCATACATAACTAAAATTTTGGTAAACTTTTCTACAGAAATAAAAATTTCTCGTATATATAATAAAATTTGACCCAAAATTTCTTTAAATCGGCCCTAAGAAAAGTTTGACAAACAATTTATAGGATATAAAACCTTTGACAACATTTTTTTATAGGATAAAAGGTTCTGGACAAAATTTCTATAGAAATAAAGCTTGATAAAATTTTCTATAGAAATAAATTTTGAAAAAATGATTATCAGCAAAAATTTTCTATAAAAAGTAAAAATCTTTGCAAAATTTTCGACAGAAAAACAAAAACTTGCAAAATTTTCTATAGAAATAAAAATTTTTGCAAAAAAAATTCCAATAAAAGTAAAATTTTGACAAAATTTTCTATAGAAATAAAATCTTGAGAGAATTTTCTATAAAAATAAAATGTTGGACAAAGTTTCTATAGAAAATTACATTTTTGAACAAAAATTTTTTAAAGTTTAGAAATAAAAATTTGGAAAAATTCTATAGAAATAAAATTTTGACCCAAAACTTTCGTATAGAAAATAAAATTTTGGCAAATTTTCGTATAGAAATAAAATTTGGACAAAATCTTCTATAAAATATTTTGACAAACTTTCTATAGAAATAAATTTTGGCCGCAAAATTTTCTAAAGGAAATACAATTTTGACAAAATTTCTATAGAAATAAAAATTTGGACAAAATTTTCTATAGAAAGTCAAAAACTTTGACAAAATTTTCTATAGCAACAAAATTTTGTCAAAATTTTTCCTACAGATATAAAAATTTGGTAAACTTTTTCTACAAAATAAAAATTTTGACAAAATTTTAAATGGGTAATAAAATTTTGACAAACAATTGTATGATATAAAACCATTTGACAACATTTTTTATAGGAAAGTAAAATTCTGACAAAATTTTCTACGAGAAATACAAAGTCGTTGATAAAATTTTTAAGAAATACAAATTTTGACAAAATGATTATCAGCCAAAAATTTTCCTATAGAGAATAAAATTTTGCAAAATTTTTTCTACAGAAAAACACAAAAATTTGACAAAATTTGTCTATAGCATATCAAAATATTTCTGTTTAAATTTTTATGGAAAAATTCAAAAATACTTCTATAATAAATTTTCCAAAATTTCTATAGAAATAAAAATGTTTCCAAAATTTTCGTATAAAATAAATTTTTCCAAAAACCTTTGTCTATAGAAATAAAAATTTTTCTAAACATCTTATCTAACAAACATCAAATTTTTGCCAAAAAATTCCAATAAAAGTACAAATTTTGACAAATTTTCTATAGAAATAAAATCTGGAGATGAATTTTCTATAAAAATTAAAATACGTGACAAAGTTTTCTTATAAGAATATTACATTTTGACAAAATTTTTAATAGAAATAAAAATGGACAAAATTTTCTATAGAAATTATAATTCTGTGAACAAAACTTTCTATTAGAAGATACAGATTTTGGCAAATTTTCTACTAGAAATTAAAATTTTGACAAAATTTTCTATAGAAATAAAACTCGTGACAAAATTTTCTATAGAAATACAGTTTTGCAAAAATTTTCTATAGATATAAAATATAAAGAAGAATAAAATTTACCAAAAATTTTCTATAAAATAAACACTTTGCAATTCTATATAAAATATATATATATATTTTATTATATTAAAATTATAATTATTTATATATATAATATATATATAGTTATATTATTGAATTATAGAATTTATAAATATTATAATTATAAATATATATATTAATTAATATATTTTAATATTATAAATTAAATATTTAAATTATAAATTAATTTATATAATATTTTATAATATTTAATTAATATAATATTAATAACTATATGGAGAATTGTTCTATAGAAATAAAATGTTCGACGAGAATTTTTCTACTTAAAAATAAAAATTACTGCAAAAATTGTCTCAATAATAGATAACATTTTTGACAAGAATTTCCTATAGAAATAAAATTCTGAGTCAATTTCTATAGAAATAAAATGTGAGAAATGTTTCATATTAAAAATAAAATGTTGCACAAAGTTTCTCTTATAGAAAGTAACAATTTTTGACAAAATTTTTAATAGAAATAAATTTGCGACGAAAATTTGTATAACAAAAACATTTAGACCAAAATGTTCTATAAAATACACATTTGACCAAATTTCTAAGAAATAAAAATTTTGACAAAAGTTTTGTCTGTAGAAGAAAAACTGAATAAAAATTTTTTTCTATAAGATTAGAGGTAGTGTTAGGTTAGGTTAGGTGCGCACCCGATGATCAGGTCCTCACTCTAGACTATTCATCCATTTTGTGAGTACCGACATATGAGCGTGAAAACTTCTCTCCTCATCACTGAGTGACTGCCCCGACTTCCATGTTAACTCAATGACAAGCGGATCTCCTTATTTATAGTGAAACCACTTACGAGAAGCTTTGAACCCCTCAGAAATGTCACCAGCATTACTGAGGTGGGATAAATCCCACCGCTGAAAAAAACTTTTCTGGATGTCGGCTTGACAGCCAGGAATCGCAACCCACGACTGTGTATGCAAGCGGGCATGGCTAAACCATTCACCATGTGGCATACGAATATAAATTTATCGTGTTTAATTTAATAGCAAATAATTTTTTTTCCAAAATCTTTCTATAGAAATAAAATTCTTGACAAACTTTTCATTAGGATATAAAATTTTGATGAGATTTTCATAGAATATAATAAAATTTGAGAAATTTTCTATAAAATTTATAATTTTGATTAAAATTTTCTATAGAAATAAAATTTGTGCAAAACATTTTTCTATAGAAAATTTTTCAATCAGCAAGTAAAAAAATTTTGACAAAAATTTTCGTTAAAGCTAACAAAATTTGGAGAGAATTTTCTATAGAAATTAAATGTGAGAGAATTTTCTATAAAGAATAAATGCTTGACAAAGTTTTCTATAGAAATTAACATTTCTGACAACATTTTTTCATCAGAAATAAAATTTGGAACAAAACGTTTCTATAGAAATAAAATTTAGGCAAACATTTTCTATAGCATAATTAAAATTTTGACAAAAGTTTCTTCTGTACAACACATAAATTTGACAAAATTTTCCTATAGAAATAAAAGTTTACAAAAGTTCTTCAGTAGAAAAACAAAATGAGAAAATTTTTTAAGATATAAAAATTTTTGTTGAAATTCTTTTATCGGAAATAAAATTTGTCCAAATAATTTGACAAATTTTTCTTATAGATATAAAATTTTGACGAAATTCTCTATAGAGAATAAAAATTATTAAGGGATTTATCTTATTAGAAATAAATTTTACAAAAGTTTTTCTGCATTACAAACAAAAGAAATTGACAAAAATCTTTCTATAAAATAACAATAAATTTACAAAAGTTTCCAGTAGAAAAAAAATGAGAAAATTTTTAAAGATATAAAACATTTGTTGAAATTTTTATTGGAAATAAAAATAATTTTCCAAAATTTTCGTATAGAAATAAATTTTGTCAAACTTTTCTATAGACATAAATATTTGACGAGAATTTTCCTTATAAAAATAAAATTTATAACGTGGAATTTCTATTAAAAATTTTCAATGAGAAGTAAAATTTTAACAAAATTTTCTAAAGAAAACAAAATTTTTGGAAGAGAATTTTCTATAGAATATAAAATGTTGACGCAGAATTTACTATTAAATAAAATCGTCTACAAAGTTTTCTTATCAGAAATAACATTTTGACAGTTTTTTTAATAAAATAATAATTTGGACAAAACTTCTCTATAGAAATAAAATTGTGGCAAAATTCTTCGTATAACATAAAATTTTGCAAGTTTTCTGGTAGAAAAAAAAAATACAAAATTTTTATAAATAAAAGTTTTATCAAAAAAATTGACAAAATTTTTAAAGAATAATAATTTGTGTTGTATTAATTTTTGGTGGAAAAAAAATTTGTCTAAAATTGACTATTATTTTCTATAGATTATAAAAATGTGAGAGAATTTCTCTATAAAAATAAAATTTGACAAAATTTTCTATAAAAATACAATTTTGACAAAATTTTCTATAAAAATAATTTGACAAAAATTTATAGAAATAAAATGTTGGACAAATTCGATTAGAAATAAAATTTTGACAAAATTTTCTTATAGGAAATAAATATCTGTGACGAAATTTATAATCAACTCCACTCGTTTTTATTTACGAAAATGTACTCCACTAAGGGTTTTATGCAAAACCAGATGAAACACCACCATAACCACCACCACCACTACGACAAAACATCAGTGCCCATTTAGTTGGGATTGAAGTTTTCATTTTTTAAACGTTTCCAAACAATTCACGGTCCAATGACAAAAAAACAGAAACGCACCACTTTGCACATATGGCCCTTGGCGTCAGCCGGCCACGGACACGTTTGCTCTGTCATCCACATATATATGGTGCTTGGAAGGAAAAAAAATTAACACAAAATAAAAAAGTCATTCAACAACATAAGGCTCTCTTGGGCCTGTGAAGTGAGTCATGCCTTATCCATGATATAGTCGTAGTAGTGATAAAAAATCCATTTGCCACTTAGTATTTTCGTCTGGTGTGACTCTGTTTGTCACGTCTTTAGTGAGTGCGCCCATGGTGATAAGATGAGATATATTTTCAAAGAACCAGCATAATTGCGATTATTTCCATATCGGAGGAAAATTCTATTCCTAGCTCATGCTAGCCGGTCTTTACCCTGAAATAAGACAATAATTTATTTCTTACCGTATAGCATATGTAAAACATATGTGGAATTAAAGCGTACTAGATCGACACAAAATTTTCTATAGAATAATAAAATTTGGAGGAGAAAATTTTACAGCAAATAAAAATATTAAACAAAAATTTCTATGAAATACACATCGTGCAAAAAAATTTAACAGAAATAAAAATTGTCTATGAAAAAAATTTGGTAAATATTTTGTAATGGAAAAAAAATTTTGCAAAATTTTCTATTAGAAACAAAATTTTAATAAAAATTTCTATAGAAACTAAATCTTTTGA
>PGFW01029442.1:17710-20210 GCA_003123925.1 Haematobia irritans | reverse complement strand
GTTTCCAGTTAGAAAAAAAATGAGAAAATTTTTAAGATATAAAAATTGTTGAATTTTTATGGAAATAAAAAAAAAATTTTCCAAAATTTTCGTATAGAAATAAATTTTGTCAAATTTTTCTATAACATAATAATTTGGAGAATTTTCTGTATAAAAATAATATTATAATGGAATTTCTATTAAAAATTTTCCAAGAGAATAAAATTTTAGACCAAAATTTTCTAAAAAACAAAATTTTGAGAGAATTTTCTATAGAAATAAAATGTTGAGAGAATTTACATTAAATAAAATGTTGACAAAGTTTTCTATAGAAATAACATTTTGACAAGAAGTTTTTTTAATAAAATAATAATTTGGACAAAACTTTCTATAAAATAAAATTGTGGCAAAATTTTCTATAACATAAAATTTTGCAACGTTTTCCTGCTAGAAAAAAAAAATAAAAATTTTTATAGGAATAAAAGTTTATCAAAAAAATTGACAAAATTTTTTAAAGAATAAAAATTTGTTTGAAATTTTTGTTGGAAAAAAAATTTGTCTAAATTTGACAAATTTTTCTATAATTATAAAAATTTGAACGAGAATTTTCTATAAAAATAAAATTTTGGACAAAATTTTCTATAAAAATACAATTTGACAAAATTTTCTATAAAAATAAAATTTTGACAAAAATTTTCTATAGACAATAAAATGTTGCGACAAATTTCGATTTAGAAATAAAAGTTTGACAAAATTTTCTATAGGAAATAAAATTGTGACGAAATTTATAATCCTTTTATTTCTATTTAATCTACTTTTATGCGTGCATGCATATATTCCCAATACCTAGCGCCCCACATAAAATAATTTTTCGTTTTGATTTTTGGGCATTTTGCCAAAGAAAAAAATACTTTCCTCAGGAATGAAATTTTAGACAAACACAATTTCCTATAATGTAAAGCAAATAATGCCAGTTTTGTGAAGAACGATCGCTTCTAATATTTTTTATTTGCTTTAAAAAAAAAAAGTTTTTTTAAAGCTTCAGAAAGTCTCTTTTCAATTCACATGGGTTCTTTGAGGCCTAAATAGTCGACCTTGCCTGATACCCTCCAATTAAAATATTCACTATCGTGTTTTTGTAAACCCTCAAATAAATTATGTAGCATTTGCATAAATTCTATAAAATTTACATAGAGTTTGGCTGCATAACATAATGTGTGTCATACATGTATGGAATTTTTGCTAAAATTGAGTTTTAGTTTGTTTGGATTTAATATCGAATAGATATTTTAATTATAGTACACTCGAAAAAAAAACATATAAAAAATATTGACACATTTTGAAAAAAAAACAAAAATAATCTGATTCAATCATGAAATTAATTAATTTTAAATTGAAATGTCTTCAATCGCAAAAATGATAAAATTAATTTATTTTATTTGAAAATTTCAATAATTTTTTAATTAATTCAATTAAAAATGTAATTGATGTAGATTTTAAAAATCAATTAATTTTTAATTAATTCAATCAAAAATTTAATTGATGGCGATTGAAATTAATTGTTTAATAAAAACTGTGCAAATTGTTCACTCATTTTCTTAACTAACTGTGTGTTTTTTAGTTTGATTAAAAAAATGATTATATAAATTAAGTTTTTAATTAAAAACTATCTTCAATAATTTTCTTATTTAGATTTGTGTCTTTATTTTGATTAAAAACTAAATTGTTTTGATTAATTTTTTATTAAAGATTAAAAAAAAAATCAATAATTTTTTTAACTGACTTCGTCATCCGAGTTTGATTAAAGCGTTAATTGTATCAATTAATTTTTTAATTGAAATTTTAAATATTTTCTATCATTGACCTACTTGAATTAATCTTCTAGTTTGTTTAAAAATATTTTATTGTATCAATTAATTTTGTTTAATTAAAAAGTTTCAGCTTCAATTAAATTTTTAATTGGAAATATTTTGGTTATATGTTTTTTCTGTAAATGCAACCTTAATATTAAGGTTAAATTTTGTCAAAATAAAATTACATTTAGAACACGATCCAATGAAGTTTGAATCTCTCTTTATGTCTTTGAAGTTAGGAAAATTTTCCTTAAAATAAAGAAAACCATTTTTGATTTAATGAAATAATCTTTAAATTAACTAAGAGATATTCAATCTTTAGTTTACAAATAAAACAGTCTCAAATATACACCTAGAAAAAAAGTGAACCTTCATGGTGGAATGAAAAAATGTAGGTTGATTTTACAAAATTTTAACAAAAATATTGGAAATATTTTGGTGATATTTTTGTCTGTGTATGCCACCTTAATATTAGGGACTAATTTCTTTAAAATAAAATAATTTTTGCCATAAAATTTTCCTATTAATTTTAGAACACGATCCAATGAAGTGTGTATCCCTCCTTATGCCTTTGAAGTAAGGAAAATTTGCCTTAAAGTAAAAAAAAACATTTTTGGTTTAAAGAAATAATTAAGTCTTTGGTTTAAAAATAAAAAAGTCCAAAAAAG
>PGFW01029438.1:0-11121 GCA_003123925.1 Haematobia irritans | reverse complement strand
AGAGAAGATCAACCTTACAAGTATTTAGATGTTATATTATTAAAATTATGGTAAATAATAAGAATAATAAGAAAAAAATCTAGCATACTATTAAGGCTATCAGCTAATACGATGGTTTTGTTTTTCATGAAACTGCTCCATTGACTTCACATCGGAGAACAACAATTCGGTAACTTTGGTGCATCCGAAGGCTTCTTCGTTCAAAGCTTTTTCGAAGGTTAACCAACTCGTAAGAGATTTATCATTTTATACTAGTCTATCTAACGTCTTCTTACACCGAAAGCAATTCGAAAACAAAAAAAAAAAAAGAGCCTATTTCGTGTAGTTTGTGATGGATTTGGCCAGTCGTTTAAGCCATAATGTTGTGCCACAGAAAAGCAATATGTTATTTCGCGATTTTTTTTTAATATAAGCGTTTAATTGATCGGCATTCACATATTAGTAGTCCCCTGTATGATTTATGGGGTGTGAGCTCGGTTGTCCCTCGAGCCATAAATAACACTACCAACATTTGGGAAATTTTATTGAAAAACTTCCAAAAAACAAAATACTATTTGCAAAATGTTATTTCTAAGAAAAATGTCAAATTGTGATTTCTATAGAAAATTTGTCAAATTTTATGAGTAATCGAAAATTTTGTCAAAATTTTATTTCTATAGAAAATCTTGTCTAAATGTTATTTCTATAGAAAATTTTGTCAACAAATTTTACTTCGTATAGAAATTGTGTCAAAATTTTAATTGTATTGAAATCTGTACTTTGTTAAAATAATTTGGCCAAAATTTTATTTGTATACGAAAATTTTGTCAAAATTTTATTGTATAAAAATTTTTGTCAAAAATGTATTTCGTAGAAAATTTTCGTGCAAATTTTTTTAATAGATTAAATTTTGTCAAACTTTCTCAGTTCTATAGGAAAATTTGTCACAAATTTAACCCTGTACAAAATTTTGTAAAAAGTGTTATTTCTGTGAAAATTTTGTAAAAATTTTATTTCTGTAGAAAAGTCTTGTCAAAATGTTTTTGTAATAGAAGAATTTTGATCAAAATTTATTTTTTAGTACAAATGTTTAATTTCTATAGAAAATTTTGTCAAAATTTTATTTTCTGCAGAACACTTTTGTCAAAATTTATTTCAATAAAAAGTTTTGATCACATTTTGATTCTATAGAAAAACTGTCAAAAATTTTATTTCTTATGAAAATTTTGTCAAAATTATTTCTGTAGAAAATTTCTCGAAAAATTTTATTATCATGAAAAATTTGTCAAAATATTTATTTTTAATTGAAAATTTTTGAAATAGTTTTAAAAAATTTTGTCAAGATTTATTTCATATGGAGAAAGTTTGTCCAAAATTTTATTTCCATAGAAAATTTGTCAAAATTTTAATTCTATAGGAAAATTGTGTCAAAATTTTATTTCTCATAGAAATTTTGTCAAAATCTTAATTTCTATAAGAAAATTTTGTGTCAAAATTGTTTTACTATACAGAAAATTTTGTCAAAATTTTGATTTTAAAATTTAAATTTAATTTAAAATTGATTATTTTCTATATTCTATAGAATAAAATTTGATCAAGCACTCAAAATTTTATCTCTGATGAAATATTTTGTCAAAATTTTATTTGTATACAAGAATTTGTCCACATTTTTATTTGGTATAGAAATTTTGTCTAAAATTTATTTCTGTAGAAAAATTTTGTCAAATATTATTCCTATAGAAATTTTGTCAAACATTTGATTTCCTATAGAAAATTTTGTCAAAAATTTTATTTCTAGTAAGAAAATTTTTCAAAAATTTATTTGTAAAGAAAATTGTGTCAAATTTTTTTGTATAGAAATTTGTCAAAATTTTATTTTCTATAGAAATTTGTCAAAATTTATTTTTCTGTAAGAATAATTTTGTCAAAGATTTGATTTGTTTATACGAAAATTTTCAGAAATTTGGTATTACTAATAGAAAATTTGTCATAAAAAATTTTATTTCTATAGAAAATGTTATACAAAATATTATTCCTATAGAAAATTTTGTCTAACATTTTGATTTCTTAGAAAATTTTGTCCAAAATTTTATTTCTATAGAAACATTTTTTCAAAATTTTGTAAGAAAAATTGCTGGTCAAATTTTTTTTTGTATAGAAATTTGTCAAAAATTTTTAGATTTCTATTGAGAAAATTTGTCAAAAATTTAATTTCTGTAGAAAATTCTTGCCAAAATTTTATTTGTATGGAATAATTTTCGGCCAAAAATTTATTTGTAATAGGAAAATTTATTGCCAAAATTTTATTATGTAAAGAAAATTGTTGTCAAAAAATTAATTTCCTGTAGAAAAATTTTGTCAAAATTTCAAAAATTTTTACTTAGAACATATTTGTCAACATTTTTAATTTCAATAAGAAATAACTTGTCAAAAAATTTTATTTCTATAGAATAATTTTTTGTCAACATTATTATTTCTTATAGAAAATTTGTGTCGAAAAATTATTATTTCATAGAAATTTTGTCAAAAATTTTAATTTTCTATAGAAAGATTTTTGTCAAAAGTATTTTTATTTCTATAAGAAAATTTGTTATTTCTTGTAGAAAATTTTGTCAAAATTTTATTGTGATAGAAAATTGTTGTCAGAAAGTTCTTATTTGTATAGGGAAAATTTCTGTCAAAATTTTATTTGGAAGAAAGTTTTTGCCAAAATTTTAATTTGTATAGAAAATGTTGTCAAAAATGTATTTCTGTACAAATTTTGTCAAAATTTTATTTCTATTAGGCAAAATTATTGTAAAAAATTTATTACTATTAGAAAATTTTGTCAAAAATTTTGGTATTTCTATAGAAAATATTGTCAAAATTTTATTTCTATATCAAAAAAAAAAAAGAAAATATTGTAAATTTTATTTCTATAGAAAAATATTGTCAAAATTTTATTTCTATGAATAATTTTACTTGTAATAGAATTTTATCAAAATTTTATTTCTATAAGAAAAATTTTTGTCGAAAATTTAAATTTCTGTAGACAACTTGTGTTCAAAATTTTATTTCTTTAGAAAAGTTGTTGTCAACATTTATTTCTATGATGAATGAACTTTTGTTCAAAGAATTTTACTTATAATAGAAAAGTTTTGTCAAAAATTTATATTTCTGTGAAAATTTTTCTAAAATTTATTTTCTATTGAAAATTTTGTCCAAAATTTTATTTCCTATTGAAAAATTTTGTCAAAATTTGATTTTCCGTAGAAAATTTTTGTCACAATTTTAATCCTGGCACAAAGTAATTTGTGCAAAATTTGATTTCTATAGAAAATTGTCAAATTTTATTTCTATAGAAATTTTGTTCTGGTAGCAAATTTTAATGAAAGTTTGGATTTCTATGGAAAATTTGTCAAAATTTTATTTCATAGAAAAATCTTGTCAAAATTTGATTTTCGTAGAAAATTTTGTCACAATTTTAATCCTGCACAAAGTGTTTGTAAAATTTATTTCTATAGAAAATTTGTGTCAAAATTTTTATTTCTAATAGAAAATTGTTTCTGTAGCACAAAATTTTTAAAAAATTTTAATTCTATGGAAAATTTGTCAAATTTTATTTTGATAGAAAGTTTGTTAAATTTTATGGTTTTAAGAAAATTTATAAAAAATTTTATTTCTATGGAAAATTTGTCAAAATCTTTAATTTCTATAGAAAATATTTGCTCGAAAATTTTACTTCCGTAAAGAAACTTTGTTAAAATTTTATTTCTAACATGAAATTTTTCATTAAAATTTTATTTCTATAGAAAAGTTGTCCCAAAAATTGTATTCGTATTTTTATTCAAATTTTAAATTTTTAATAGAATAATTTTGTTTCTGTAAAAATTTTTATAAAAAGTTTGATTTGATAGAAAATGTTGTCAAAAATGATTGATTTCTATAAGAAAATTTGTGTCTAACATTTTTTAATTTCTATAGAAAATTAGTTGTCAAACAAGGATTTTATTTCTATACAAAATTTTGTCAAAAAGTGTATTCTGTAGAAAATTTTGTCAAAATTTTATTTTAATAGAAAATGTTGTCAAAATTTTATTTGTTCAATAATTTTGTGTTTAAATAGAAAATTTTGTCAAAAACTTTATTTTATAGAAAATTTGTCAGCAATTGTAACCCTGTACCAAATTTTGTAAAAATTTTATTTCTGTCTAGAAATTGTCAACATCTTATTTCTATAGAAAATTTTGTTTCTGTCAGCGAATTTATAAACATTTCACTTTCTATGGAAAATTTGTCAAAATTATTATTATGTATAGAAAATTTTATTAAAATTCTATTTCTATAGAAATTTTTGTGAACAAAATTCTAAACTTCCATAGAAAATTTGGTCAAAATTTTTATTTCTACAGAAAATTTCTCGAAAATATTTATTTCTATAGAAAAGTGTTGTCGAATGTTAATTTCTATTTTGTGTTCAAAATTTTATTTTTAATAGGAAGATTTGTTCAAACATTTTGTATTAATAGAAAATTTTGTCAAACCTGTATATTTCATATATAGAAAATTTTTGTCAACAATTTTATTTTTCGATATAGAAAATTTTGTTCAAAATTTTATTGTTCAAAATTTGTTTTATAGAAATTATTTTTCAAACTTTATATCTATAGAAATTATTTTGTCAATATTTTATTTTCTTAAGTAAAAATTTGTCAGAAATTTATTTGATATAGAAATTTTGTCAAACATTTTATTTATATAGAATCAATTTTGTCAAAATTCTCTATTTCTATAGTTGGAGAGGAATGTTCTGGCAAAATTTATTAAAGGCTTCAAGTATTCTACCAACCTTACCAAACACACAAAAATCTACCATTTTTGTAGAAATTCTACTAACAAGGTAACCGTTTGTTCGAGACAATTACGTTACAAACACTCGAGCCATAGAAATAATCTACGCAAAATTTAAAAAAAAAAATTACTATAAAAACTACAGCCACAAATAAATCTATTTTGCAGAAATGTATACATTTTATAAAAAAAATCTGTCAAAATTTTATTTCTTATCAGAAGAAATTATGTCAACATTTTATTTTCTATAGAAACATTTTATCAAAAAATTTTTTTTTTAGAAAATACTATCCAAATATTATATTCTCTATAGAAAAATTATTGTGAATTAATTTATAAAATGGAGTGAAATATATTTCAAATCTACCAAAACATCAAGAACTTCTACAATTCTAACGAAAGAGTAAAAATCTACAACATTTTTGCGTTAGAATATAGAATTATGTGCAATCGTGGTTATAAAGGAATTGTGTGACAAAGCTATGTATACACCTTCATATATATGGTGATTGGATGGGAAGCTAAGGGATTTTCGTTGCGAAAAGATATGTTGCCTTGTTGTTCATACTTTTTTCTCCATTATATTTTCGCCCAAGTGATAGTGTCATTTCAAAGTTATTGCTAATTCATAATATAGTGAAGGATACAGGACCCAAAAGCTATGACGGTGTCCTTCATATTTTGCAAACAATTTCTAGAATGTTGCACCTTTTTCCCCAATCGAAATCGCCATAAGATTTCTAAAGAAATTCAAAGATGTCTAATAGTTTACTAACTCCCTATATGTTAGCTATAACCCATATCTAACTTTGGGAGCATCTACTTTCGTAGGAAAAGCTTCTTGGTAATAACAAGGCCTTAAATTCAAAAAACGCCCGTGTCCTCAAAACATTTTGTTATTTCCAAGCATTGGTAATAAATTTCAAATTTTGTTTCCTAATCGTGTAAAATTTTCCCATTGGAATGGTCAAATGATTTGCATACATTAATTTCAATGTTTATTATCAATTTTGATTTACATAAATAACACTCCTACTACTCCTTCGAATGTCTAACAAAACCATTAGGGCTGAACAAATAAACAGACAAGCAAACACAAAAAGAAAAACACAACACTACAAAATGGACATCGTAGCACAATGACTCTATACCCCGACTCTAATGAAAATTAACTGAAAGAATTGGTAATCATTGGCCAAGAAGGCATAAACGGAAGTGAAACCCCCTAGCAAAAATAATTGATTTTCTCCATAAATTTATGATTATTTCATGAATATTCCGGATGGGCTAATGAAGGGTCATTTATCGATAGTGGGGTGCCATAATCGTCCCCACCATCATTATCACGGCCATCATTATCGCTAGCACAACCAACAGCAATTTATTGGCAGTGATGATTTTTCGTGTGTAGCGAGATTCTCGTTGTTGTTGTTATTTCTATTCAATCCCAACTTTCCACACTTGCTTGTAACAGCATTTAATTGTGTTTTAATTAATTGATTTTCCCTTGTCACCCCAGACCTTATTATCCACTGGATGCCTGGTTGTGGTCTCTGCCTCTTATATGGAGTTCACAAAACCAGACATTCCTCGAATTCCTCGAATTCCTCTTGTCCATTTTGTTTCGATTTTTTTTTCTTCTTCTTGCATTTGGCCAAACCAAAAATTCGCACAAAACGGAAGTAGTTGTGGTCTGTTGAAGTCTGGTCTGGCATCACTGTTTCCTGTGGAAGTGTTTGTTTATCGTGGTTGTTGTTATTTTTGTTGGAGTAATTGTTTTTGGCATTTTCGATCAAATCATATCGGTGTTACACAATCAACCAAACGACCTCCCAAAACAAATATGTGTGTATATATATACATTTAACTAAGTTGAGTAGTATAACTGGATGTGTGTGTGTGTGGTTCTCCCATCAATACCGGCTAAACATAGTCTGGCGATGGCCTTCTCGTTGGTGCCGCATCATTAATCATCTGTTTCATATTTCATTAGGAAAGTTTGCATCGAAGCATAAAGCGAAAAAATAAAACAAATCAACAATTCACAATTAAATTGTTTTCTACAATGATTAGGCACAGTGGTATTGCAGGGCTTGAAATTGAAAATAAAAATAAAAAACATTCAAGGAGGCGGCTACACAAACTTTAATGAACAAAAATCAATAAAATAAATGTAATAAATAAATGATGGAACGAAAATTTTCTAAGAAAATAATTTTGAACAAAATTTTCGTATAGAAAAATTATTTTAACAAAATTTTCTATACCGAAAAAATGTTGAAGAACTCTTGTTAAATTTTAACAAAAATTTTCTATAGAAACTAAAATTTGTAAAAAATTTTTGTTAAAATAAAATTTTTAACAATTTTCTATGCATATACAATTCTTGCAAAAGTTATATAGATACAAAATTTTTTTCTGGATAATTATCGTTGCCTTTATTTATGCCTTTAAGAATTATTTTTTGCCATAAGGTTCGTATAGGTAATTAAAAAAACATAGATGATGATGTTTTCTTTTATTTTATTTCCAATATTCTCGGTTGACTTCGTCAAAACCGGTTTATTCAAGGATTTGTTTCTGGTGATACCACAGCTTCACACTCTGTTTTACACTAAAACAGAGTGGTGAAGCTGTGTAAACAACAGAACAAATCCTTGAAAATGGTTTTGACGAGTCAACGAAAACTATTGGAAATAAAAATAAGAAAAACAGTCATATCATGTTTTTTAATCGACCTATAGCCTAACTATGAAAATGATAATTCTTAAAGAAACCAAAATTTTTGACAAAATTCTGTCTATAGAAAATAAAATTTCACAAAAAATTATCTAAAATATAAATTTTGAAAAATTTTCTACAGAATTTAAATTTTGATTAGAATTAATTTTTTTCTATAAAAATAGAAATTTTGATTGACAAAATTTCGTATAGAAATAAAAATTGCAGAACATTTTCAAAATAATAAAATTTTGACAAAACATTTTCCAATAGAAACAAAATATGAACAAAATCTCCTATACGAAATAAAATTTTACTAAATTTTCTAATAGAAATACAAATTTGTGGCAAAATTTTATATGGAATCAAATTTTGACAAAAAATTTTCCTTTTGGTAAATACAATTTTGACCAAAATTTTTCGATAGAATACTATTTTTGGGAAAAATTTTTCTATAAAAATATAATTTTGGAAAATTTTTCTAAGAAAATAAAATTTGACAAAATTTTCCTATAGAAAATAACAGAAACAAGACAAGAAACAAGATTTTCTAATAGAAATATAATTTTGACAAAATTTCTACACAATTAATATTTTGAACAAAATTTTCATAGTAGAATAATAATTTTCACGAAAATTTGACAGAATTAAAAATTGTGATAAAATTTCTCTAGCGGTGAATTCAAAATTTTAAACAAAATTTTCTATAGAAATAAAATTTTGGCAAATGTTTCTAGAGAAATGAGAAAAATAAATCTTGACAAGTATTTTCTATAGAAATAAACTTTTGCAAAATTTTACAGAATGAATTTGAACAAATTTATTATGAGAAATACAATTTTGAGAAAATTTTTCGATAGAAATAAAGTTTTGACAAAATTTTCTATAGAAATAAAATTTACATTTTATTGAAAAAAAAATTGCACAATAATTTTCTAATTTGTAAACACAAATTTTCTATAGAAATAACAATTTTGAAACAAATTTTCCTATAAAAATAAAAGTTTCGACAAAATTTTGTACAGAATTAAAATTGTGACAAAACAATTTCTACGAATTCAAAATTTTGACAAAATTTCTTTTCAAATAAAATCGTTGAAAAAATTTTACAAGAGTGCTAAATTAATAAAAGATTTTGACAAAATTTCTATATGAAGATACAGAATTTTGAAAAATTTTTAACAGAATAAAATTTCACGAAAATTTGACAGATTAATTTGACAAATTCTTTTAATCAGAATTGAAATAAAATCTTGACAAAAATTTTCTAGTAGAAAATAAAATTGTGACAAAATTTTCTATAGAATTAAAATTTTGACAAAATTTGCCTATACAAATTACAATTAGCAAAATTTTGACATAATTTTGTATATAAATAAAATTTTGACAAAATTTTCTGTAGTAATAAAATTTTGGCAAAATTTTTTACAGAAATGCAATTTTGTCAAATCTTTTTTGAGAAAATAAAATTTTTGACAAAAATTTTTCTATAGAAAATAAATTTTTTCTATAAACAATTTTCATTTTCATTACTATCAAGTCTTTTTGTGTACATGTTCTCTGTTTTTGTGAAAGTAATAGAACTTGTCCCTGTTCAGGCAATCGTTAAACAACTATTTAATTCGACATACTTGCAAATAAAAGGAATTTTTATACACCCCAAAAAAATCGTCGCTAATAAGGACAGATCAACACATATTATATTGCAATAATTTTATACCCACTGAACACCATAGGAAGGGTGACGGGCGGTATAATAAGTTTGTCCATTCGTCTTGTAATACACATCGAAAATCGATTTCCGAACAATATAAGTATAATAAGTATTCTTGATCAGTGGAGAAATTCTAAGACGATATAGCATGTCTGTTCTCTGTCTGTGCTGTTTGTAATCAAGCTACAGTCTTTCAATATAAAGCAATCGGCTGAAAAATTTTGCACAAACACGTCTTTTGTCTGCAGGCAAGTCAAGTTCGGAGATGGGTCTTATAATCGGTCCAATTTTGTATATATCCATATGAAACCGACTTCCCGATTTGGTGTTCTTTGGGCATATTTCTAACGCAAAATTTGCCCTGAAATTGCGAAATGCTAGCAGATATTTTTATACCACAAAGACGGTGTGCAAAAAAACGGTGAGAATCGTTCATGTTTTGTATTAGCCCGCACATTAGACCGATCTTCCCGTTTATATTTCTATGGGCTTCTAAGAACGGTAGTTTCTATCCAATTCGCCTGAAATTGGAAATTCTAGAGGTGATTTTAGTAGCACCATAAAGAGGTGTGCCAAAAATGTGTGGCATCGGTTGGATGTTTAGGTATAGCACCCCATATACGACGCCATTTCCCGATTTTATTTCTTTGCGCTTCTAGAATCTCGTAGTTATTATCCAATTTCGGTTGAAATTTGAAAATCTAGTAGTATTTTAGGACCATAAAAGAGGTGTGGTAAAAATGGTGAGTATCAGTCCACGGTTATTGGTAATATCCCCCATATAGACCGATCTCCCGATCTTGGGGTCTGGGGCTTATCAGCAATCGCGTAGTTTTTATCAATTTGCCGAAAATTTGGATATACTAGAGTATTTTTAGAACAATAAGAGGTGTCCGAAAATGGTTGAGTATCGTCCATGTTTGGTATAGCGCCCATAGTAGACCAGATTATCCAGTTGTTACCTTCTTGGGCGCTAAAATCTGTAGTTTTTTATCCAAATTTGCCTAAGTGAAATTAGAAATCTATGAAGGTATTTTAATACCCTAAAGAGGTGTGCTGAAAATTATGAGTATCGGACCGAAGTTTTTATATAGCCCCCATATAGACCGATCTCCAATTTGAGCACGTTTGGATAAAAATTACGGTTTATCTAGAGCGTAATTTTGGACCATAAAAACGTAATGCCGAAAATGGTGCAGTATAGGCCCCATGTTTGATATAGGCATCAGATAGACCGATCTCCCGATAGTTACTTTTGGGCTTCTAGAAAACCGTTAATTATTGTCCACTTTGCCTGAAAATCGAAAATCTGGAGGTTTTTTTAAGGAATATAAATAGGTGTGCAAATAGAAGAAGAGCCGAAATGGCCTGTATTGGTCCAAGTTTTGGTTTATCTCCAGAATAGTACCTGATCTCCCGATTTTACTTCTGGGCTTTTTAGAAAACCATAATTTTTAATCAAGATTTGCATGAAATTTTAAATCTAAGAAGTGATTTTTAGGAACACAAATAAGGTGTGCCGAAAATGTGACATATCGGTCCATGTGCACTTGATAATGAAACTTGCTAGAAACTGATTATAACTTTCCAGATATTACTTCGGTAATCATTTAAATAATGGGGCGTAAAAATCTGACCAGATGTCTAGATTGTTAAATCAAGGCGTTATTTCATCGTTTTCTTGCACCATTGCACACGATGTTTATGATTACTCTACAAACTCAAACAAATATGGTTCTCTTATAAATCCAGATCTGTTCTAGTACTTCATCATTAAAATCCTTTGAATTTATACTCGGAAGTTACTGGTTGAAGCTGATTCTGCTGTCACCAATCCCCCGAAAATTTTCAACGAAACAGAACTATAATATTGTGAT
>PGFW01029437.1:35700-45903 GCA_003123925.1 Haematobia irritans | reverse complement strand
TAAGAGAGAGTTTTCACTTTATTCCATTTCATTTGTTAGACCAGATTTTTGCTTCTGTTGTTGGTGGTGGGGGATGGTGGGCAGTAACGAAAAGTATTATTCAACAATACATTCACTTGGACTGCTCCGAACTGACATGGGAGGTTAGGTTGTCCATATTAAACGCAAATGACCGCATTGAATTCATTCATTAAGTTGAACTTGGTATTCTCGTTTTTGGAAGGGGGATTTTTTTTACTGTTTTGGCGATTCGCATTCTTATCCATGTTTTATTAGGTCACGAATAATATTTTTTTATTGCTGCTAAAATATAAAAAAGCATCCTAAGACACACGCACTTCACTTTACTTAGGTGGTATAAAGTTTGCCATGCCTTTAATAGCATATATATTGTAGTACACATTAAAGAAAACCTATATACTAAGAGGTCTGCATCGAATAACTTTTCACTGGCATTGTATGCAATTCGCTTGTCGAATATAGTAACATATCTCTGTCTTTCTCTCCAGAAGTCCAAAGGTAGTGAGTGAAGAAGAAGCACTTGCTTGTCAAAATAACCACCAAGTACTATCCGAACAATATGTGTTCGCGAAAAAAAAGGAACAATAAAGATGTAAAGTACTTGAGAAGTACAACATGGATTCCTCTCACTTCACGGTGGTAGCCACAAGTATTTCTGCAGTATGATGCGGAAGCAAAAAACTTTCTATGTTATATTAAAAGCATAGATATGTATGTATATAACATATTTCATTAATATTTATGTATGTCACACACTTACCTTAACGTTTTGCCCCTCTTTATACACAAAAACCAAGAACATGATATTATGGGAGACTAACTCGTTTTTTTGTAATTTCTGAAAACTGCATGTGGTAGCTGTAGTACTCTATGAAGTTTTTCTCGCAACATACCTCGACGTGATCACTCTGAGTACACTTCAAATAAGAGAGAAAGAGGAAATGATGTGGTTTGTTGGTAGTGAAAAGTCATCAGAGTAGCAACAAGAAGTTTTACTCGTGCTTTTGGTGTTCATCAAAAAAATGTGCTACCAATTGTTTTTGCGAAATCTCTCAATAGATGTAACTATGTAGCAAGATACACGTGTACTCTGCATTTACAAATTGGAATTGTGGCAGACCTCTACTATATACAATTGAAAGTGTATTGTCGTAAGAACAAATGCTGAAAAATATGAAAAGAACATAGGTCTGCTTGTTCTGAGCGAGCAACGATGTTATAGTGGCATAGATAGTCGAAGGGAATTTCTCTCAGGTAATTTAAGATAATGCAACTCTCCCGAGGAAAACACTAACAAAGGCTCATAATAATAATTTATTTTAATAAATAAGCGTTTTCTTGAACCAGGGAATTATTTGTTTATTCATTGCATTTGGACGTGAATCTTAGGAATATGTGTGTCGTATTTGATTAAAAAATAAAATAAGAAAGGCGTAGACTAATTTGTGATTTATTATTTTTTAAATTATAAATAAGATTTGAAAAAGAAAAAAAAATGCCAAATTCAAAGAAATAAGTCTTGCATATTATTTTTGATTTTTTTTTATCCAAAAATTCTAATATTGTTTAGTTAATTTAAAGATATGAAACTTTGCAGCATTTTCGTTTTGCGGCAGTGCTGTAAAATGCCCTCAGTTTTTCCAATTTAATGCTGGTAATAATTTTCAACCAACAGAATCGTCGAACATTTTTCAAACTTCTGATTTTGTTTTACAAAAAATATAAAATGTTCAATATTCCGCAGGTAAAATTTCAAAATAAGTGCACATTTTCACAAGAAATGAAATATGGCCATTAGATTTGGTATTTTCCGTCGTGTAGCAATGATTTTCTACAATTGTTTGTCATGGCAATGAGTGTCGTAGTAATTGTAAGCGTCCATCAATCGAGAGCCGTGATGGTAAAGTAAATATGAAATCGATTTTTAATGGAATTCCATACCAAAACAAAACACACCACTATCCATGGACTTGAACCAGACACCCACATGTGGTCATTGTGTACAAACGCGAAATGTGGTTTTTATAACCTTTCCAGCTGTTTGCTTATCAAACCGGCTGTTCGTTGTATTTCCCGAACAACACTGGTAGAAAAAGTTTCGTTAAGACGATGAATTTCTAAACGTTGTTATTAACGAAGTTCTTGCATTAAAAGTCAGCCAACGTAGCATTTCGTTAATAACAACGTATATTTTACGTTATATTTGACGAAAACCCTTTTATGGAGTACATTTCGTAGTATTAACGAATAATTACGTTTTTGCTGTACGCGTAGGCCTTTTCGTTGTATTACGGAATAATTATTCGTTGTATGAATGAAGTTTTTCATTGTATGGATGCAGCTTAATACGTTATATGAAGGAAATCATTCATTGTATCAACCCCCAGTTTTTTCATTGTTATGATGAAAGCGAACGTTTGTATAAATGGAAACATCAAACGTTATATTGAATGAAACGCCAACCAATTATTGTACTTTGAATGTGAGTCCATTGTAAGGTACTTATTGTTTGTTAAGATCTTTGAAATAGGGATTTAATATAATCTCGTACAGTAGGAAATAATATTAATTTATAAATTAAGTAATTTAATAATCATATAGTGTGACTTTCACTTAGAAAAAAAAAGCCTCTAATTTCTAAGACCAAAAAATGATAATCGTATAGCCGTGTCCATTTATCCAATTTATTTTTGCAACCAAGGTTCATACGGTATAATTGTTCCGCCTTTCTCATCTGAAAGTTCACATTCCCGCCCGTTGCATTTTCACTAAAGATAAAAAATTTACACTAAATTGTCTTGCCGAAATATAACAAAAAACAACCAACTCACCCACCATCTATTTTATTAATACACATGACGGAAACTGTAAAGAGCCTGTGCACTCTTCCAGCGAAAAGAACGTAAATGTTTGGTTAAGGTTTGCCATCAGAACAAGTTTTCTGTTGAACTTTTTAACGGCAGTTTGTTTTTGCAGACGGCACGGAGCGCAAAACATGTGCTTATTGCTATGCTTAGATGTGTATGTACAAATTACTAGAAACGCTTACAGACGTATTAGAGAGAAGTATGGAGAGACGTTTTAGAGAGAGAGAGTACGGAGAGGCAGAAATACTCAAACTCCCATTCGTAATTATTAATGGAACATATTTCATTAATGATGACGAAATATAACAAATTTAAAATTTTTATTTTTTAAGCGAGTGCCATATCATTATATTAAACGAATCGCTTTTGTTTTATAAATGAAATTTCCAAAAATTCCAGTTTCGAAGTAATATAAAACGACCTGTTTTAAGGCTAAAAGTGTTCCAAAAGTTACTTCTATGTGCAAATGAGTGTAAATAATTTCATCTTGGAAATTTTTTTATTCTAATTCTTGAAAAAATTACAAAGTCAATATTCGTAATATTAACGAAACGTGTTTCATTAATATAACGAAAAACCAAAACACAAAAATTGTCTTTACGATTGATTCGTTGTTAACGATGATTTCGTTCTTAATAACGAAAAAATTTCGTAATATTGAACGAAAAGTAATCAACGAAACCGTTCGTTAATAGTTACGGACCATTTTCTACCAGTGCATATAGAGCTGACTAACTTTAACAGCAAATAAATTAATTTTAATTCAATTGAACGGATTGAATTGTATTTATTTAATTTGGAATTTACTTTATCTTTATTAAGAATTCCAATATCGCCGTTAAAGATGTAATAGAGTTAAAGAAAATAATGTTTAATAGAATAAAGTGAAAAAAAATAGTGACTAAGTATTGTCACTTTTTTGTCCGGTCTTTTTGCTGCTGATTAAAAGACCTGCGAGCTACCTTTCAACATCCTCTTACATCCTATCCAGCCGTCGCACAGGACACATCTCTTTACTCTGTTAAGATTCCGATGTTCAAATAGATCTAACTTCTGCAGTAGGTTGGTTAGGTGGCGCACGCGATGTATCTAGGCTCACATAGACTATTCAGTCGCATTGTGAATACCACATTGGTGAACTGTCCTCTCTTACACTGATAGTGCTGCCCGATTCCATGTTAAGCTCAATGACAAGGGAACCGTAATTTTTATAGCCGAGTCCCGAACGGTCGTTCCAACATTGCAGTGAAAACACTTAGAGAAGGCTTTGAAACCCTCAGAAATGTTCCACCAGCATTACTGAGGTGGATACTCCACCGCTGATAAAAACTTTTTTGGGTGTTCGTCGAGCAGGAATGGAAGCCCACGACCTTGTGTATGCAGGCGGAGCATGGCTAACCATTGCACCACGGTGGCTCCCAACCTCTCCAGTAAGTTTTTTTGTTTATCCTTAGCCATTCCCATTCCTATTGGAACATGTAAATAATCTCTACTCTTTCGATCATCAAAAATCGCGTGGAGCCTGATTTGTTTTCCCTAGTTATTCTCAGCTGGCCATAATCGGAGTCAAAGTTTCCTACCTTAACTCGATTATTTTTTTAAGGGTCGATCATATTCTAATCTTAAATTTACAAAAGCTATTGCAGCATAAAATTAATTAATGAAAGATTGAGGGCCAAATCGATAAAAATTTTCATTGATATATGAAACATTTTCATTAATAAACAAATGAAAGTATTTGTTAGATAGTAGCTGATACTAATGAAATAAAGAAAAAATTTTGTTGTATTAACGAATTTGTGTCAATTGGCTCACGTTTAATGACATCATTGCGTTAATATAACGAAACTTTTCTTTTTAGTGTACATGATAAACAGTGGGACAAAAATGAAGAACAATACGGCATTTTAAGTGGGGCTCACTGTTTTTGCTAGCAGACATCATATCATAAATGGTAGATTTGACTTGTTTGGTACATTAATATAATTCTTTGAATGTTTTGGTAGATATTGGCCAAAAATTATTCTCTTCAACTAAGCAGATACTTCACAAAATTCTCCATAAATAAAATTTTACAAAAATTTTCTAATAGAAAATAAATTTTGACATTATTTGTTTGAATAAAATTTTCTACGGAAAAAAATTTTGACAAAATTGTCTATAGGAATAACATTTTGACAAAATTTTCCTATTGAAATAAAAATTATTTAATAAATTTTCCTAATAGAAATACAAATTTTGAAACGAAAATCGTATAGAAATAAAAATTTTAAAACAAAATTTCTAAATTTCACAAAAATATTCTTTGAAATAACATTTGTTACAAAATTTCCTATTTACAAATATAATTTTTCCAAAAAATCTATAGAAAATAAATTTTTTTACAAAAATCCTACACTGTTTAGAAAAATATGATTTTCATATGTTCTGATATACAACAAAATGTGTTTCGGGCAACAATTTTTAAACACAATATATTTACAGTGCAAAACATGTAATGTTTTCCTAAACTAAACACAAAATGTTTTGGGACACATATTGTTAATATGTTAGAATATTTATGTTTGGGGCATGAATGTTTCATAAAAATAATATGTGGTGAATGTAAACATATATAAAATTTACAAAGTTTCGAGTAAAACATATATATGTTGTGATACTTTGTTCAGAAGGCGACAGAGAGAGATGGATTGCTTAGTAAGAGAAAGAATATGAGATGGAACCGGGGAGGGTTGAATAAAAAGATATCAACATAACATCAGCGAGAGAATGAAATGAGAGCCAATTTTCTTGTGAAACTGTCTTGTATGTTGTCTTCGGAAAACTGTTTCATGATAAGGCCAAAAATTTAATATGCTTAAGTCTAATATTATTTAATTTGAATATTAGAAGAAGTATTCGAATGAGAGAATAGACATTCGGAACCAAAGAGAAATAGACATTTGAAAAAAAACCGAGCATATTTGTATTACAGAAAAAGATCTTAAGAAAACTAAAAAAATTTCGTGGAAGTGAAAATTATGTGAGGGAACTGAAACAGCAATCTATCTTTGGGAAAAATTCTTGCCAGCATATTCTATTTTGGACTCAAAATGCCTTTCCAACCATATAAATGGCTCAACATAAAAGCAAACATATTAATGTTTCGGCGGTACCAATAATATATGTGCTTCCTGCAAAATATGTTTCGGAACAGTATGTTAGAGAAGCGATTTTTTTTGAAGGGTGTACAGAATAAAATTTTGACAAAATTCCAAATAGAAATAAATTTTTAACAATATTTCCTTACAAATAAAATAATTTGAAAAATAAATTTCTATAGAAATGAAATTTCTGACAAAATTTCGTATAAGAAATAAATTTTGGAAAAATATTCTAAAGAAATAAAATTTGAGCCATATATTCTAAGAAAATAATTATAAAAAATTTTCATAAAGAAAATTTTGACCAATTTTTTAAAGAAATAAAATTTTAACTAAAATTTCCTTTGAAATAAAATGTTTAACAAAATTTCTTATAAGTAAAAGTTTTCAAAAAAAATTTCTATAGAAATGAAAATTGTGAACAAAATTCCCCTATTAGAAATTTAAAAGTTTGATCATAATTTCGCTATACGAAATAAAATAACATTTTTATTATTTGGTTGATTTTGGTAAATTTTTCTCCAAGTTTATGGTAGATTATTTTTTGACACAGAGTGATAACTCTGATTTACTGCTTCAGAAAAGTGACAAAATGCGTGAAGGCATAATGGTATGATCATATTGTTTTGATGAGGATACATGTACCGCCTGAAAGTATGCAAAGAAAATTGTCAATATTACGAATAGCAGGATACTACCCTGAAGTAGATGTGTGCGGCGTGACACGCGTGAACACGTGAGTCCGTGAACAAAATTGTGAAGGAAATCTCGTGAATGGACTAAAAAATGAAATGTCTGCGTGAGAAATAAAATCGGTTGCGTGAGTGTGCGTGAATAAAATTACTACAAAATCACGCGTCAACGGAAAAAATATCAATATTTAATTCATACTCTATGTTAAATTTGAAATTAATTTAACGCCTCGAACTATATCTATTTTTGAATTTGTTACCTTTGCTGGATGTTCCGTTTGGGAAATGTCGTTAGTCTCGTGAATTTGTCGTGAATCGTTCGTGAGTGCAAGTCTTTAAAAGTAAAGTTCGTGCGTGAGCGTGCGTGAGTATTGGGTTTTAATTTCGTGAATGTGGCGTGAGTGGATTGGCTTACCACCACCGTATCGTGCATGAGCGTGCGTGAATAAACATTTTTGCTTCGTGAATGTGCGTGAGTGTAAATGAAAGTTTCAGTCCACGCGCCCACCTTACCCTGAACGTGAAAATCTCAGACGCCCTCATAGATTATATGAGAGAAGACTCACTAAATGATATGACAATGGCCAATGAAATTAAAAATAACATATAGCCCGCAATTATCGCAACATACTACACGTAATATTTATTCTCGGCTTTCAGCACAGTATTGGTGGCTCGAAGGGTATCGAGCACATGCATATATAGTCTCACACAAGACACTCTGACACATGGTGGACCCATAGTCTTAATACAGTTGTGTAGTAAGCAACTATCAATGTAAATACCGAGTGTACCTTTAAGTCATAAGTCACGGTCGCACAACATTTTGATGACCAAAAGTCTTGTATTGACTAGCCAGAAAATAACTCACGCCGCGACATTCGCTCATGGACTATTTGATGAGATGGTCACCCGTGTGTACTATCGATAAAATTAGATTAATGTTTCATGGAGGTACTAAAACTCATCCATGAGTCGTTTACTGGATGGCCACTCTATTTATTTTTCGCTTAGGTTTTGTTTTTTGCTTTTCGCATCGGTCCATCTCAATCACCCACCGAACGAAGTTTTCTCCATCCCGCTCTCCTCTGCTACTCGATGTGGTTGTTTCTTGTTCGGATTCGTTCTTTTGTGGTAACTCGTACGTGACCACCCACCTTTATATCACCTACACTTACTGCGCACACATCTGCCCTCTAGACACAATTAATGTTTATCTTGTCTTTTCTCGCTTACCTATCGGTCTCGCCTCACCCCTCTGCGATCAGTCCTCAGTCACTTAGCTCGTCGGTCCTTGCTCGGCCGCAATTCGATACTTACCATACAGTGCCACATCAGTACACCGACTCCCTTCTGTGAGTGATGAGGCCTCTTCAGAATAAGCAGAAGCGAGTGCTTGCTGCTATTGAATGTCGATAGTCCCCTCCCTGGCATGTCATCGTATTTATCATAATCATTCATTCCATTCAATGCGATATTGGGACTGAGATCCTTGTTGTCGTCATTAGATTTGATTTTTGCTGTGTAATATTGGTCATCTGTAATCACATAACTCCTATATTTTCTATAACATGTTAATATTATAATATATGAACAAAAAAATGGGGAAAGATTTATATTTGACAAGTGCCTGTTTTTGTTTGTGTCTTTATAATGAGTAACAAATTATAGGACGTAGTATGAAAGGGGGATTTTTTTCGATTCTCGGTCTCATGTTTAAAGATGGACAGTTCTCTCGCTTACAATAATGATCTCCTTACTTTTCACGAATCTTTCGTTTCTGTCTCTTCTTCAATTTCCCTGATCACCCAGGGATGGCTCGCGCTCAAGAATAAGAAAAATAACAATCGTAATATTTAGAAATAATAAATATGTATTCACAACAAATCTTGAACTGCTTTCAAATTCGTCTTCTAAAAACACTCACCCACATAACCTTCTCTAACATTCAACATCTCTTCTAGCTCTTCATATAGTAGGTTCAGTAATTCCTTATCCTATTCTAAATTCACTCAAACTCTCCTAGCGGCTTGAAAGCAGATTTCTGGTAATTTCAACGACTTCATTTTTTCTTTCTCTTCCATTTATCCGTGTGTACTACCAGTTTACGTATACAATGTTCGAACAAGCCGGCATCAGTGACTGTCGGAGATACCACCGCATGATTAAAACTACCATAATCCTCACCCCGTGCTCGAAATATTCAAAATCCCACGCACCCCCAACTACTATCCCGTTCGAGAGATAGTTCAATGTTTAAATGAAAGTATATCACAACACTTGATCAAGACGTCGCCCATTAGCCAACTTAAAACCTTTCTCTTTGTTTAATTCGACACAATTACTTAAATCATCACTCGTACGCCCCGCCACAAATCATGCTGACAATTAACCCTTAATGCTAATGTAACTACTGTAAAATTAGCTACTCATTCCATCATCCGATTGTGTTTCAATGATTGGGTCACTATCTCTCACGATTTTTAATTCAAGCTTCATATTCTCACCATACGAGATGTAAAATGTATTCTGCCAGAGAGAGGGGGAGAATGGTTAAGCGAGATCAATTGAAAACAATAACAAGTTTTTTTCATATCTCATATGAATTATTAATGAGCATCTGAAAACCCTCTAAGAGCACCTTCACTATTATAGTTAAAGAAAATAATAAATGAACTCTAAAAATTATATGAGGCATTCTATTTACAAATTGAATAGAAGAAAATTCGTCATAAAAACAATGTTAGTATTTTTCACAAAATTTATGGTGAATTATTTGTCACAAAGAATAATAAACTTTCCTCTCTATCTTATGTCCTCCCCTGTTGCATTTTTTGAGGTAGTTCTTGTGTCTAAAATTTCGTTGTTCCAAAAAAGAAAACTCTTGCTTTCTGATTAGATTTTTAAAATTGAAGCATTGGAAACAGTTTAGACATTTTTTTTTCAATTTTTGAAATGATTGACGTTTGGGTTTTACAAAGATTTAGGAAAAATCCTAATCATTCGCTTTCAAAAGTGGTAACAAGTAAATAAAAATACGAAAAGAAGTCTGCATAATTTTTTACCGTAAAATTTCCCATATAGACAGTATAATCTTGCTGCTTAGATATTTTAGAGTATGCCAGTTGACGTCCAACTATGGATATTAATTTGCATAAAATTAAACGAACACGTGTATTGCTACACGTAATTGCTTGTTAATCTATTTAGTGGGATTTGGTTTTTCTGATAAATGGGTTGCAATCGTGCTAGCTTTTAAACGAAAAGAGACATGGAAAAGATATCGGCGTTTTTTAACTATTATTTGAGGGTTGCATTTTATATTTCGACTCCTTAAAAGATTCATCTAGCGAAAAAATGGAATTAAATCGTAAACCTTTTCGTTCGATTATTTTTTTTTTAATTTTCGACGCAGATTAACTTAACAACTGTGCATCGGTTAACTTGATTATCGATGGTATGGTGAATTCAAGCGAGGTC
>PGFW01029436.1:17769-32326 GCA_003123925.1 Haematobia irritans | reverse complement strand
TGTCAAAATAACCTCCCTTTGGAGCTTTATTATACAACAAGCTTATAAGCGTAGATTTGTTAAGAGCTTGTATAAGCTTTCTTTTTTATAAAAACACGCATAACACATTTGCTCACAAATCTCAGTCGCGGTTCTTTACTTTGAAACGTTGTATTTGCGTCGCCATGACATTTAACTTTTTCGAAAGGATAGATTTTCATTTAGAATGTGACCGCGGCGGCCCTCGTTAGGTGGGTCCATATGGAAAAGTCAATTTGGCGGCAACCTTTTCGTAGGCATTTCGCCGGAATAGACCCCGACATTTCTTCGGGAAATGTTGTCTTCGCTACAAGCTGGGAATAGCTTACTGGCTTATTTCTGTAGACTTTAGACTTGAACGTAGCCCCACAAAAAATAGATGCTTAAAGGCGTCAAATGGCCCTGCTTTATGTATTCTCTGGGCCCCTGCCCACGTCAACTTCAATACCTGCGTCCCCAGTTTCACTTCAGCATACATTTAGTTCCTCCGAAGTCTTTCCCTCACAAAATGGCCATTAGAATCAGCCGAGCTGATGTCGGCATCGAGCGCATCTGTTGGAAAACCACATGTCAACAAGTTCAGTTCTCTCCCATTTTGGAAACAAGACAAGTTTCTTAGCATCCGACAACGGATAGCGATCGCAATCACCGTAACGTTGCGTCTCAACCAGCAATCTTTTGAAAAAATTACGGCTCCAATGATTCCACCCGCAGGCGTACAAACCACCACAAAACAAGTGAATTTCGCGGATGCAATGGGGCAGTTCCTTGAACGGGCTTCTGGTTTGCTTCACTCAAATGCCCGGCCAATTTTGGCTTTATTTAGTAGGCCATTCAACCAGAAAATGCAGCCTCATCGTCTGAAAACAAAATTTTTGTCGACACAAAAAGCGGAATTCTTCTGCAAACTTTTCTAGGGCCCATCTGACACTGAAAATTCGACTCTTTGTGGGCAGATCGTAAGTCTATTCATCGATGAAATGTCAACAGATTACTGAGCATCTTTCTCTTTGACAGCCATGTCTGTAAATCACGTGATCTGTTAAAATATCTAACTGCACGCATTTGAAAATCTCTAACCTCAAAATGAATCACAACTTTATATGGTTGACAGTATTGTGGAAAATCTTACACCCTCTAGTTAATGGAAATGAAGCGGAAATCAAGTGAAAGACAAATGGAAATTCACTCCATCGATAATTATACAGAAAGTTAATGCTGCCAAGATAGAATCAACTCCATCATTGAAAGATACTATTCCCCCAAGGTTATTGGGAGGTAGTAGAGAAATGGAAGTTGAATAACAAGAGATGTGTGCTGACAACATTACACATTTAAATTCTTTATCTCTTCACAGGAGTCTATTCGAACTTGAAGCGATGAACAACTAAATTTAACAATAATAAATAAATAAAAAATTTAATAATGAATGAACATATATTATATTTTACACAACAGCTTACTTCAATAATATTACATTTGACTTGAGGTATATTTGAAAGCTATAAACCTCATAGTCAAATGTTACTTATTTGCATAAGTCTTGTGTAAATATCCAATATTTGACTTCCCCCCGAAAAAAAAAGCTCGCCAAAAAAGTATGTCGAAAAATTGTTTCTTTTCGGATCCGGAAGTAGCTGCAAAATTGGCGCAGAAGCGAATGCATATAACCCGGGCTCTGTCATTAGCGACGGATTCCACCATATTTCAACAGCACGTTGCCACGGAAATTTTGCATCATCTCTTACTCTGTGATTCAATTCGAGTGTTTTCTGGGATGTGATATTAAAAAAATGTTGTCATATTTTGACACAATTAAATAATTTTCATAATTTTTTATTAAATTTTTAATGCATTTTAACGCTGCCCGAATCGTTTGAGTTAAAATATTTTGAAAACATTCCTCCAATTATTTCGTGAAATGGAGTTGTTGAATTTTTTTCGACAAAAATTTCAATAATTTGTACCAATATTTCATTAAAGGCTTACTGCTGTTTTTTTAACCTTTTTAAAACAAAAATATTAAAATTTACCTCATTAAAAATAAAAAGAAAAAAGGCGAGTTATATAAAATAATTGAATAGAAAAATAATTCTGTGTATGTTGAAATAAAAGGAACATCTTTTTGGGAGTACATCTTTTAGGACAGTGGCTTTTAAAGTTGCTTGCATTGAAGAACTTGCAAATTTTTTTGCGTGGCGTTTGTTTATACCCACCACCACAGGATGGGGGTATATTAACTTTGCCATTCCGTTTTTATCGTGAATATCTCACTTCGCCACAAGCCCTACTTCTCTAAACATATGTCACTATTTCTACCCGTCCGTAATTGAAATTCAAGCTCGATCTAAGCATTGTCCGTGCAGCCGTCGCGTCCGTCTCGTTGAAAATCATACCTGAAACCTTTCCGAACGACAACACAGCTAACACACAGCGTACTCTGAAAAGCTTGGCACATCGTACGTCTGTACTTGATGTCAATGGTCCGGATGGTATTGCAAACATGGGTCATAATCGTCTATCTACTTTTACGATATCAGCCCCCTATAAACGGACCCTCAGAATTGGCTTGCGGAGGCCTCTTCGCAAGGAGCAAAATTCATCCGATCCCCGTTGGAACATTTTAGCCTAATCTGGCTGCTTTAGCCAATATGCAATCTCTAAACGGCACACGCAATCAAACCATACTTCGATCTCACATTCGCGTCCAGCACATTATTATATGTACCTCCCCCATATAAACCTAATCCCCCGATATTGCGCTGACGGAGCCTCTACGAAAGAAATATGTTCAATCCAATCCAGGCTGAAAATTTGCGTACATGTGTTCGTATATGCGCTCCTCTAACAACCCCATGCACAACACTTGGTCCACCATCCCCGCCGTTCCATTAATCTACTTACTTAGCCCCCATATAACACGATCCCCAGATTTCCGATCTCCGAAGCCTCACTCGGGCATGAGCCAAAATTCAATCGAATTCGGTTCCTTGAAACTTTTGGTACGTGTTGCTTCCAGGTATATGGTCTCCTAAACACACCAATCGTCAAGCAGATTGGTCCATCATAGCGCACGCCAGACTTTGACCTCTCCTGGTATCGCCTTTGGAAAGACAGTCCACCCATCCGCCGCCTTCAACTTGATCGCGACGGTTGATCGGACTGTTAAAGTCACTAATACGTGTTTTCCACACCGGTTGGCCATACGGTCTTAATTAGTTGACCACCCGTAGAATCTTAATAAACTAAATTGACCTCCCGATCCCCGAGCCCTTCTTGGCAGAACAAACACTCATCCGATCCGGTTGAAATTTGAACAATTGCGTAGCTATCATGGAACCACTACCTCCAAACCATGCCACAAACTCATTGCGTCCCATATCGGTCTCTATAGTTTTATATATAGCCGATCCTCAAAAGCATACTCTACAATATTCTAATTATTTGATCTTGACAAAAAATTTTATCACTTAAAGATTTTGCAGTAACTTTATACAACCAACTTGCCTGCTCCAAGATCTTTTCATTTAATAGCATATTGTATAGATTTATTTTTTGTAAATCCTTTTTTACTAAAAGCAAATTTTCTTATATAATTTGCAATTTCATTCTATAGAAAATTTTGTCAAAAAATTTCCATTTCCTATAGCAGATTTGTAAAAATTTTCATCTCCACGACATCCAACAAGCTATTCTCTATCTATGAAACTTTTAATTTGATCTAGAAAATTTTTGCTCAAATTTTTATTTGTTTTGAATCCTTATTTCGGCATAATCCCGGCGAGCATACAAACAACTTCTTTTCCCGAGGAGTTCAAGTGTGGCTCACCCTTGTTTGGTTTAATGAAACTGCCCGGTAGACTATTTATTCTTGTAAATTGGTTGATAGTTTTGCTGCAAGGTAGAAGGATGCTGAATGAGGATATGCTGGTTAATTCCGGAAAACGTGCGTCGCATCCACACATCTCGTGCAGTCTATAGGCTTTTGCCCAAATAAATTTTGACAAATCATTCTTCTTCCTCTTGGTTGCGTTAAAGCACGATACATCCTGCCGGTGTTGTTCAAAGTCAACCTGTATCCTAGTTTTAAGCTTGCATATAAAAAAACCAACTATCGCTTAACTACGAACAAAAACCAACAATAACAAAACACAAAAAGAATGGAAAATTTTAATTTCTCTAGAAAATTTTGTCAAAAATTTTAATTATTAATGCCAAAAATTTTGTCAAAATTTTATTTATATAGAAATTTTGTCAAAATTTATTTCTTATAGGAAAATTTTGTCAAATTTTATTCCTATAGAAATTTTCAAAATTTTCTTTATAGAACATTTTGTCAAATTTTATTTCTATAGAAAATTTTGTCAAATTTTATTTTATAGAAATTTTTCAAAATTTATTTATATAGAAATTTTGTCAAAATTTATTTCTATAGAAAATTTTGTCAAAATTTATCATTCTATAGAAATTTTGTCAATAATTTTCTAGATTTTATTTATAGAAATATTTTGTCAAACTTTTTATTCTATAGAAAATTTGTCAAAATTTTTTATTTCTATAGAAAAACTATTAGTAAAAATTTTCATTTCCCGATAGAAAATATTACGTATTCTAACTTACAATTTTAGAAACGTTTTAAGATACCTTGCAATCGGCAAGTGTTATCGCAATCCAAGTAATGCGATTGTGGATGACAGTCTTTAGTACAAGTTTCAATGCTATCCATGGTGGAGGGTACATAAGTTTCGGCTTGGCTGAACTTACGGCCGTATATCCTTGTTTTCTTAGTTAGTACTTGATGACCTAGCCGTGAAGGGCTAAATGAAGACGATTTTATCGACAACGTACAAGGGACAATCTGCCAAGTGATCAGGTTATCGACTATTTTATTTGTATATGGGAGTATAAATCTTTCATAATAACTCCCAACTATATTTTGAAGAATTGAGATGGTAACACAAAAATTTTGGTCTAGTGATGAGGTTATAATATATCGGCCCGCCCGACTTTAGACTTTACTTACTTTGGTTTTAATAAAAGATTTAAAAATTTTCAATCATTGACTTAATTGTCTTAATGTTCTATCTTGATTAAAAAGTTAATTGTATGCAAATAAATTTATTAATTGAAACACAGTACATAAAGCAGGTAAGTTTCGGCCGCGGCCAGAATCTTAAATACCCCACTCACCATGATCAAATATTATAGCTTACTTGCGAAAAATTTCAGGGGGATTTTGATGACAAGCCAGATCAGTCTCAAACCAGTACATTGCCCGAAGATAAATCTTCAAAGATTTTACCTCATGGAATGCACTATAGCATATAGATTCTGGATTTATAAGAACCTCTATTGTTTGAATTCCTTACTATATGAATCATAGAACATCGTGGTGCGAAGTGTGCAACGCCAAAACGAATGATAAGATGCGCCTTGATTCTAAAAATCTAACATCTGTAGATTTTACCTCCCCATTATTTAAATGATACCAGAATGTTATAATCTGGAAACTATAATTCAGTTTCCAAGGCAATTTTCGATTATCAGCGTCACATGGACCGATTATTCACTTCATTGTCGGGACACCTCTTATGTTCCTAAAATACTTCTAGATTTAAAAAATTTTATTTCATGTAACATTTGATAAAAACTATGGCTTTCTACTAAAGCCCAAGGAACCTAATAATCGGGTCGAGATCGGTCTATTTTGGAGATAAACCAAACATTGTGACCAATACACCGTCCATTTTCGGCTCTCATATTAAGGTCCATAAATACTTCTAGTATCTCTCTCGCTATCAGGCCAACATAGATAAAACTACGGATTCTAGGGAAGCTAAAAAATTAACAATCATTTCTTGCACACCTATTTATAATTCCCTAAAAACTCCAGACTTTTCGATTTCCAGGCAAAGTTGGCGACAACAATACGGTTTCTAGAAGCCCAAAAAATAATCTATCGGGAGATTCTGGTCTATCTGATGGCTATATCAAACATGGACCTGTTACTTCACCATTTGCGCCATAGAGCCTTCTTTATTCGTCCTAATACACTCATACTCTAGATTTTTCCAATTCGGGCAAGTTCGATATGAACTGCGGTTTCTATTAAGCCCAACGAATAAAGGAAATCGTGGCAGATCGGTCTTATATGAAGCCGCTATCATAAAAACATGGTCCGAACTCTATCACTTTTCAAGCACACCTCTTTAGGTTTTTAAAATACCAATCTAAGATTTTCTAATTCTGGCATAATGATACAAAACTAGATTGTTAAGACCGCCCCAAGAAGAAACAACTGGAGAAGGTCTGGTCCTCACATAGGGACGCTATACTCGGACATCGGCCGTGATCCATCCTATTTTTCGGACACCCTCTTTATTTGTTCTAAAATACATCTAGATTTCCAAAATCTCAGGGCAAATTGGGGATAAAAGACTACGGATTCTATAAGCCCAAGACTCAAATCGGGATGATCGGTCTACTGTATGGGGGATAATACCAAAAACCGGTGACGCGTACTCCCCATTTAGCACTCCTCTTATGGTTCTAAAATACCGTCCAGATTTCAAATTTTTCAACCTATCGGATTCTAGAAGCCGAAGATGTAAACATCGGGAAAATCGGTCTCATATGGGGCTATACTGTTAACATCAACGATACGTCACCATTTTTGCCACACCAGCTCTTCTATGTATTTCCAATCCTCCAGGGCCGAATCTGTGAGAAAAAATAATCGATTTGCTAGAAGCCCGTAGAATATATACGGGAGATCGCGTCTATATATGGGGGTATCCAAAAACAGTTGGACACAAGATACTCACGGTCATTTTGTGGTACACCTTCTTTGTGGTTCATAACAAATACCTCTAGAGTTTCCAATTGATCAGTGAAAACTTGGATCAGAAACTAAGGTTTTTAATACGTAGCCGCAATGACCCCAAATTCGTGGTAGTTTGCGATTTACTTACTTGCGGACTATATCAATAAACTTTGCATCCGATATAACCATCTTCGACATCTTAGACGCTTCTCCTGCAGACAAACGACGAGTTTCTGTGCGAAGTTCAGGCAGCGATATTTCTTATCGTATGAAGACCTGTAGTCGTCGACTTACAACAGACAGCGACAGCAGACAGGACAGACAGACCAGGACCAAGACATACGGAGTCATGCGCTATAATCGTCTATAGGAATCTTCTCCCTGATCACGAAGTATATAGTACTATCTATATAGGTATGCGAACAATATCGATATTTCCGGAGCATCTGAGTGCTACCCGCCCCTACTGTGTTACTAACGCGACATGACAAAACATTTATCCACCCCGTCACCATTCTATCGGTGGTGCGTATAACAAAGACAAAATCTCTGAAGTATCTAGCAATGTTACTAAAGGACTCTCATATTATAGTCGTCTTAATTTTATACTTTACTGAATCTCCATTACATCTGGAGTATATTAACTCTCATGGAAAAGATTTCTATGGGAAACTCTTTATCTAGCTTTCATTTGTGAGTGGGTATTAAGGAATTCGGCCCAGCAAAACTCCACAATGTATACTTTACCTCTTCTTATAGTTATATACATGTATGCAAAACTGGTTACTCATTTGGTAAATTCTAGGTAAAAGCTAATTTATAACGCTCCATATTTAAACTGTGCCTTTGTACGGAGAGGTTGCTGTAAAATCAGGTGTCATGATTTAGAATCTGGTCTCCGATTCTATGGTGTTATGTCACTTCATATTAAAGTCCCATCTTTATAGTCACTTCATATTTAATGCAAACCAAAAATTCTCAACTCACGACTCAAGTACTGGCTCACACCAGTAGGCCTGAGCTGAGTTTATACAGATGGTGTGGGGAGAACGGAGGGGAGGGAACGAACGGAAGAAGAGACAGGTAGGAAAGATTTCAGGAGGATTGGGATAGTTATGGAAGAGACATGTATTCACCATTTTCGGGAGTGATGAGGGGGTAATACAGACGTTATAACGAGTAAATGGGTTGTGGTTTGAGACGGGTAGTGTGTGCAGTGGTGTCTGGTTCGATCGTGAGTGAATGATGATCATTTGCTTTTAGTATTGCAATTTTGCTAGCTAGTCAATGTATTATAGCTATTAGCGCCGCTTGTATGCAATATATTCTAGCTATTTGTATATAAATATTAACTAAATTAATGCAAACCTGAAATGTGAAGATATATGGCGACAAATTACTAAGCAGAGCAGGGTGGCCGGGTAAAGCTGGTCTCATACTGTGACCTCCATATAAGGTACAGCCATAACCATTGCAAAAAGATTGGTATGATGGGCTCTTACTTGGAGTAGGGAGTAGATAGGGGGGTTACTAAAGATGCGAAGTAATTGGGAGAGAGTTTGAACGAAGGCATAGTGGTAATGGAAATTACTAATGATAGGTTACACAAGCAAGGGAGCCAGGGAAGAAAAACAACGTAAGGATAGTCTAAAAGTCGAGGCGGGGGGCGCCACGGAGCCTATATTCGATGCACGACAATGCACCAATTTTTGTAAGACAACGCGATATTTTCGTGATGACCATAGTAAATGCAGCGGAGAGAGTGTTGGGTAGGTATTGATATAAAGATATATTAATGGGGAGCTGAATATCTGAAACTGAAAATCAATTTCTTCCAAAATATAAGAGGTCTATTCTGGATTTAAAAAAAAAAACTATTTTGGGTAAAAATGTATACAGAAAAAAAACAGAGTATAGATGTGTCAAACGGCCCGTAAAGTTCGGACCAGCGGCCGAATCTTTATGTACCCTCCATCCATTGGATTACGCGTAGAAACCTTGCTACGAAAGACTGCTCATCGCACTAAATCGGAATGAGGTTGGGGTGTGTATCTTAAAAATCGTTTTTTGCTAAATTAGTGAGTTGAGTCGCACCATGAGAGGCATTAGACAAAAAGAAGTATGTGTGGTAAGTCTAAACAAGAGACGAAATCGGATAGTGGGACTGTTTGCACGGTACTGTGAGAGAGCAGCAAGATTGGTAAAGAGAGAGGATTCGACGTGTAATAGTGGGGGGGAGATAGACATATTATTGTAAGTATTGGATCTGAGGTCTATAGGTATGTAACTATTAAGGACGCCTGATATGAGACCTAAAGTTAGGTCATGGGGGTTGTATAAACCAGGTGGCCATATACTAGCCACAACCATGGTAGTAATAACCGAAATTGTCAACGTGGGACTCGGGTATGGAAGATTTGCACTCCTGCCACGAGAGAGGTCGGAGGGCCTCCCAAAAACCAAAAGTCTCTGATCAGTTTATATGGGTACTATATTGGTGATTATGGATCTGGGGAATATGACCCATTTTTGGCATGGTTTTGGGGTTGAAGTATCATATACTTACTTTCCACCGGCTACAAAATTTCAAACGTCAGGAATCGGAGTAAATGTTTGCTCTCCCGAAAAAGGCAACCGGGAGGTCAAATCTGGGAGCGAGGAGTTTAATATGGGTGCTGATATATATGAGTTAATATGACTGATAAATATGAAGCGCAAATTCCGCTAGCATGGTTGTATTGTGATAGCCATAATACTAACATGCACGAGCGCGAAAACCTCTTCAACCGAAGTCGGATGGAAATTTTGCTCTTGGCCAAGGGGTCCATCCGGGGGGAGGTGGCAAGATCGGGGGATTCGGTTAGTATGCGGGGCCGATATATTATAATTGATGGAGCCGATTTCGGGACCATTTTTGCAATGGGACGTTTTGATGAGCATGAGTTATTGAACACATAGCCCGAACGTAGCGAGCGAAAGAATTGTTGTCGAAACAGGATAAATGGCTAAGTATGGAATGTTGCGTCGTTGTCCCAAGAGGCTTGCGCCGGCGAGGAGTCAAAATCTGGTGATTCGGTTTATATATGGGTGGCGGATGAATAGTATGAGGATTGTATGGGGACGGCGAATTATCGACGCAATTTTTGGAGCATGGGGAGTTTGTAGGCCAATATATTAACGGACCGATCATCTAGTTGGTGAGGGCTGAGAAAGAGAAGAGAGCGAAAATGTTCAAAACTGAATCGAGAGGAGACTCCATCAAGATCTGTTTGTTCCCACGCGTTTAAATAATGAGGCTATAGGAGACCTAATGTAATAACTACCATGCAACTCAAATTTCAGGACCGGGATCGGATAAAAGATGCGTTCTCGGTTATGAGCTCTGGTCGGCAAGCTCAAAATATAATTTGTTGGATAAATGACCAGGGGATGTGGGACCTGAATTTTTGCTGACAGTGGTTGTTGGAGGGAAACCATATTAACTAATCATTCGGATGGACCATATTGTCACGCGGAATCGGTTTAGAGTTATAATTTGATTCCTCTTATGGGTCCTTCACGGCCTCATAAGCCAATACGTGGGATCTGGTTTTATATGGGGGCTATATATAATTATGGACCGCGATATTTGGACTCGATTTTTGCATGGGAGGCTGTTAGATGACCATAATACGTAAGATCCATGTACCAAGAATTTCAAGTGCCAGATACGGAATAAAATTTTGCTTCTATTTAGAGCCTGTCAAGCCAAATTTTTGGGGGTCGCCCTTTGAATATGGGGGCTATACGAAAAGTGACGGCGATATGGCCGCATGTTTAGGCCAAATAACCATGTCACTGAGCTACATCAATAAGACAACTACTTGCTCCAATTTCTAGTCGATTGGCTTGTTTCGTTCGGCAAGTTAGCCTGTGATTTGTCAACAGACCGAGACGGATCGTACGCGACGGGAGCATAGCTCCAGCATCGACTCAAGAATTTCGGACACAGCAGGGATAGAGGGACGGACCCAGAAATATAAGAATATCTTTATGGGTCTTCAAAGGCAATAGGTCCGGATGTATCAAACGAAGGGAAATTGGGGGGACAAAGGTGCAATGAGTAGATCACAGCCATCCCTATGGGTGGGAGGGTAATAAAAATAGAATCAAGCGGTGATATTATCTGCTCTCAGTAATAGCTGTTTGATATTTCTGAGTGTTTCAAAGCTTTTCTAATTGGGAGCCACCGTGGTGCAATGCGTCTAGGCATGCCCCTGCCTTGTATACATAAGTGGTTCGAAATTCCTGCTTACGATCGAACACCCAAAGGAAGTTTTTTCAGCGGTGGGATTATCCCGCCTCAAGTAATTGTGGTTTCTCTAAAGAGGTCAGCTGGGGCAATGTGAAGAAGGACGTTGAGACTCGGCCGCGGCGTGGCTATAAAAATAGGGTTCCCGTTGGTCATTGGGAGGCTTAACATGGAGTCGAGGGGCAGCCACTCAAGTGATAAGAGAGAAGTTCACACAAATGGTAGGGTATTCACAATGAGCTGATTAGGGTCAAGGGGTGAGTGCAATTGGGCTCTTTAGTTAAGACAAGAAAAAATATAATAATTAATTATTGGGCAGTAATAAATAATGTTATTAGAACTCTCAGGGCAGTTTACGGTATATTGGTCAATAAATCTTGTATTTCTCTGTAAAATTTACATAGTTCCGTAGGCTATTGGGGAATGTTGCATCGGGGTAATCCAAAGAATGGCGAAAAAACGTTAACATGAACCTAAGAAATGAAATGCCAAAAAGCGGGAAAGCATGATGTGATCGGAAATCCATGCCGTAGCTATGTGTAAAGAGTATCTCTAGATATATGGGGTGCGACACAGATAATTTTAAAAAATGAAGCTGTACTAGATGCGCGAGAATTTGGAGAAAATTCCAAAAAGTGCAAAAGGTCACGGATCTGAGAGCAAAAAAAGTGAGTCCGAGAGCCAATGAGTTGCTTTTGCAACCACTTTCATATCAAGGAAAGGCCAAAATTTCTTAACGATCTTGATTTGCCCACAAACAAAACTGATGGAGTTTAACTTTGCCAAAAGAGGCCAGCCTTGAAAATGTTAAGTACACCTTTAATTTGGCGACCAAGAACTCGACGCCACCGAATGGTAATGGTGTGGGCCACCATCATATTCATGAGAGTATGGAGTCAAAATAAATGCTGAATTTTATTCGAAAAACGTTCTCCCAAACCAGCCAACGGCTATAGCAAAAATTTCGCGCGCACAAGACCATAGCACATTCCAGTCCAGGACACAGTAACGCCGTCAACGGAAGAATGTAAACTTAATAAAAGGAAGTTTCTTCAGCTATCTTTCTAAGCCGCACAAAATGTGCCACTTAAATCAACCGGTGATCTCAATGCCATTGACTTAGAGCGGCGTGGGAGCTGTGTTATCTCCTCTCCAACAACAACAGCGGGGGACGCGGGCTGGTCGAGGACTGAGGGGAGGAGGGGAAAAAGGGGAGGGGAGAGATAACGCCGCCACGCGGCCTAAGTCCAATGGGATTGAGGATCGGGTGATTTTAGTGGCCATCATGGTGCGGTAGAAATGAAAGCGATGAAAACCTTCCTTTTTTAAATATACATTTTCCGTTGACCTGTACTGTGTCCTGAATGGAATGTGCATGGTCTGTTTTGCCGAAATTTTTTGTATAGCCGTGGCTGTTTGGGGAGACGTTTTCCCGAATAAAATATTCAGCGCATTTGAGACCACTCTATACTTGCATGGATATAGTGATGGTGGCCCACTACCATTACCTATACGTGCGTATTGAAGGTTCTGGTCCCATTAATGAGGGTGTAATACTATTTTGGCAAGCTGGCGCGCTCTTTGGCAAGTAAAACTCCATCAAGTTTGTTTTGTCGGCAAGGCAAATAATCGTTAAGAAACTGTGCTTTCCTTGTATGAAAGAGTGGCCATAACAAGCAAGAGCAACTCCATTGGCTCTTTCGCAGACTCACTTTTTGTTCTACGTCGACCTTTTGGCACTTTTTGGAATTTCGATTGGCAATGGTTAGTACAAGCTCAGTTTTAAATATGGTGTGCACACTATTCTAGAGATTATCTTTAACATAGCTCACGCAGTGGATTGAGGAGTGCTTTTCCCTTTCGTGAATCATTTGCTGGTCAATGTTAACTGTTTTTCGTCGGCCAGTTTTTGGAATACGAGTGCAACATCGCCAAAATAGTAACGGAACTAGTAATTTTACGTAAGAAAATACAAATTTATCTGACATATACTTCGTGAAATGCCTGGAGATTTTCTAATAACATTATTTATTAATGCAATATCACATTAATTAATATATTTTTCTTGGTCTACAAAGCATTGGGCATCAACACTTTGACTGAGCTGAGAGAGTGTCGCATTGGTGATAGCCACATTGGTGAACTTCTCTCTATCGACTTGAGTGACTGGACGCCGAATTCCATGTTAAGGCGCTCAATGACAGGACTACTTTTTATAGCGAGTCCTAAACGTCGTTCCCACATTGCAGTGAATACCACTGTAGAGAAACCCACAATTACTGAGGCGGGATAATCCACCGCTGAAAAACTTTTTGTGGTTCGATCGATAAGCAGGAAGTCGAATCCCTTATGTATTACAAGGCGGTGCATTGCTAACGCATTGCAGCCACGGTGGCTTCCCAATTATGAAATAGCTTGAAACCACTCAGAGAATATTCAACGCATTACGAAGTAGGCGAGTATAATGCCACCGTTGATTTATTTTTATACCCCCACCATAGGTCGGCTTGGCTGAACTTACGGCCGTATATCCTTGTTTTCTTAGTTAGTACTTGATGACCTAGCCGTGAAGGGCTAAATGAAGACGATTTTATCGACAACGTCCAAGGAACAATCTGCCAAGTGACAGCTCTATCGTTGAGCTTGACATTTTTGAGGTTATACGTACTAAGTACGTTTTGACATAGGAACCATATTTTTTTTTGGTTACATCAATTTAAAAGACTATTTTATTTGTATATGGGAATATAAACCGTCATAATAACTCGTAACAAAATTGAAGAAGTTGAGATGGTAACACAAATTTTGGTCTAGTGATGAGGGTTATAATATAGTCGGCCCCGCCCGACTTTAGACTTTACTTACTTGTTTTTCAATCGAAATCCCCATAAATGATCCTAAAATAGCGGGCTACCACCATATCTAACCTAACCTTTTGGTATATTTTATTGAAACCAAAGATTAATCTGTGGTTTCCACATGGAAAAAATGTAGTCTGTCATAATTTGAGTCGTTCCATAAATTCTTCACCAGGATAATTGCAAATGTAATTACGTGTGCAAAGAGATCCTCATATTCATGGTTAATTTGAGATGAAACCTATTCACATTGTCTAGATGATAAGACAAAAATCTAATAAATCCCAACAGGACAATCAAAGTCATAAATTCTACCATAATAAGGGCCAATAACAAGAACAAAGCATAAAACAAATAATGTACGAAAGAAACCACGGTCAAGGGGGATGCAAACAGAAGTGAAATCAGAAAGGGGGAGAACACCTGTACTGTAACAAATCGTCAAGTAAACCAATTTTGAAAACCAAAAGCATTTATAAGCCAACAAAATCAAACAATCCACCCTTCAAATTAGACTTCATATCGGGCGGTAAGAAGGACCACAACAAAGCAACTGGTTCAGCAGTT
>PGFW01029432.1:41015-51355 GCA_003123925.1 Haematobia irritans | reverse complement strand
TGAGGAACAGGACGGTAGAGATTCCCTATTTTTGCCTCACCAAATCTATTTGTCCGTCAGGCAATGACCAACGCCCAATCGACATCATTCGGGGACTAAGGTATTAAGTCCTCCAATACTTATAATCACTACAAACGCAGCAGCAAAGAATACAGTCGACATCATGACGACTTACATAGGGGGACATCTCCAAAACATAGGTTTACACTGGAATGATCAAGACACCCAGACATCAACACCAAGTGTTCAGCTAGTCTAAAACCGTATAGCATGACAACAAATTTTCGCTTGAGTATCGAAATGTTTGCAGAGCATCAGCAATATCTGGACATATCATATGTCGCAGTCGCTAGGCGAGGCATGGAAATGTTTACATATCGAATAGAGCGGAATTATTGGCTGGTATGCCTCAAAAGCACACAGTGCACAGAAACCAATTAGATTACAACCATGTAGTAGTATCGTGGTCTGCGCTATAACATGTTCGTGCATTGAAGGTTGATTCTTATTTGAGAGATTCATCTGCACTCCTACGGCGCTCAATGGGAGGAGTAGACAGAGAATCCGCACCAAGGTTGATACCGGACTAAGCAGCTTGGTTTTAGTAGCATCTGATCTCCGAACAAGAGGTTATCGATGAGTTGCCCCTCTTTTTTCCTTATATACCGCCTCCCGGATCACTCAATAAATACTTAATCTTTCAACTGTCTGCCCATTGAATCTTTGTTAGAGTATTTTCGGCAATTCGCGTGGAATATGTACTCCTGCATATTAACAACGCGTCTCTGTAAGCGGCCATGCATAATCTTCCCAGCAATAAATGGCTGATCCCATAACTAGATCTTCACCGAGGCTGGACCTATATCGGCCTTTTGCACCTATTATCGCCATAGCCTGAACAATCATTTCTCACATATCATGGTCGATGTCCCGGACTTCCATCTAAGGCTCGACGGCCGACCACCGGAACGAAATGTAGTTCTACACCAGCAGAATGTTTGTCGGTCCAGCCTATGGAAGTCCGATTGCGAGGAAATTGTTGATATTAGGAGTTTCCCAAAAGCCGATATACTGCTCGCTTTGACTGTCAGTGAGGATTGCTATTTTTAGCACATGATTATTAATTGCATAAGTTCAGCACACATTGAGGTTCTTATGGGTATAAAAGGAATAAACGGTACCACTGCCATGGTGTATAAAAGCCGCTCCCGATTAATTGAGTCGAACTGAACCATCAGTGAAGAACACCTCAAAGTGGTCCTCATTCAGTTTTTCCTTAAAAATCGCCTTTACTATTTCCTCGCTGGCCTCTTGTCTGACTGTTCCTCTGAAGAAATCCTTATACAATTTTACATTGGGTGAGATGGTAGTTGCCATTGCAGTGTGACCTATGTTGTTGACACCTTCAACTTTGTAGTCGTCGAGTAGCTGGTGTTAGTGGGATTTGGAGACTTATTTATAGTGATAGCTGAGGGAAACTTGTAGGCAAAGCATTTAGCAACTTCCTTTGATGTTGCAATTTGTATTCGGAAATTAATTGGTAACTCTCAGGCCACAAAATAGGTGTAGGTGTTGCCCTCATGAGGTCCAGTGATCTCCTTATGAATTCATTCGCTCGTGCTTTTAACTTGGCCATGTATGTAGTGCCCATATTGGATAGGGAGGATGAGGCGTATTCAATTTTAGGCCTTATAACGTAAGGTATATGGTAAGAGCTCTTCTAGGATCGATGTCGAAATTACAACCACATAATATCTTCATGAAGTTTGGTAATCTTTCATTCTTGCTACATGACTTACCACCTTAAATTGTTCTTCTCTACTCGTTCGTTAAGGGGTTCGATTTCTAGATTAGATCTGACTCTGTCTCTCCGAGTTTTTCCTTCGACCCGGCGTAGGTATTTCATTTTTGACGTTTGGATTATATTCTGGTTTTTAGTTGGAAGAGTTGGTACGTATGTTGATTCCGATCATAAACAACAATAAAAAAGTCGTCCGCAAACTAGAATACAATGCAAGAATCAGAATTCAACTCGTGCAAGGTAGCATTGTACAAATTAAAAAGGACGGCCTAAGGCAACTGCCCTGAGCAAGTCCATTGCTTATAGTCATCTTCTGAGAGCCAAGTAGAAGACTTTCTTTCCCAAGAAAGTCACCAATCCAATATGTGGCTTTTTCGTGGATGCCAGCCCTACTCGTGGCTTCCACCAGGATTACCTGGTTGGTCGCATCGTAAGACTTCTCAATATCTACACAGAGGCCAAGTACGTGAAGTCCTTTGCCTTAATGCAACACAATTGATCAGATCGTTAATGCACATCGATGTTGATTCTTTTCGACGTAAAGATCTGTCCAGTAATATGTCAGGTTTCTCGTAATAATCTGGATCTTTCAGGAGATTTCAGAAGACCTTCTAGAAGTTTCAAAGGACAATTAGCAAAAAGATTGGCCTATAATTCCCAATTTGGCAGGATCTCTTCCTCCTTCAGGAAAAAAAAAATCATGCCTTGCAACAGGCCCCAGTTGGCGTAGCATGGCATAAGAAACACCATTCCACTCCAGGTGCGGGTGGATACTTTTCGAGCTAGGTAGGTCGGTAAAATTTTGAAATCTGAAAATTAGTTTCCGTTTTGTCTGCAAGCAAATGACCGACCCTCAGTGACACTCGACGTAGATGGAATTAACGGATTTTTGTAGTGGACGTAACTGATGGCTGAAATCTGTCAATAGGTTAAAAGGTGGTGGTTTGATACGATAGGTTTGCTAGCGGTATTTAAAGACGCAACTTATCTAAAAAAATTCAAGTTCTGTTCATCATCCCAACAATTTTTCGTTTCTTTGGCATTTTACATTTACAAACATTTCTGATGGTTCCCAAATGTCTCGTGGACCAGAAGCTCATATTTCATCAAGGAGAATCTGAAAGATTCTCCTCTTAAGTTGTCTTACATGATGGTCAAGGGCTCTGTCGGCCTCCTCAGCTCAATAGACAGTTCTCCAGCGCCTGATGGTTCCAAAATGTCTCGTGGATCAGCAGCTGATATTTCATCAAGGAGACTCTGTAAGTTTCTCCTCTTAATGTCAAAGCTCTGTCGGCTCCTATACTCGCACTGGTCCTCAATCTAAAAAGCCTGGACGCATCCCGTCCCACAAAATCTATTGCTATCATTCACGGTGATCGTTGTTCTTCTTAACAATATCATCAAATATCATCATCCTCGACAGCATTTGGCATCGTAATACCCCGAATTCCATCGTGATCGGGTGGTAATTACTGTTGGTGAGTTTTAATAGGCTGACAGACCAGGATGGGGGAGCCCCGGGGCCTCTAAAGAGGGAAACGCCAATAACAGATGTATACCAGTCGCGAATGGTAAATGTAGATTTGCCGCCATTGAGATGTCCACGAATTCATCCTTTCTGTCGTCCTCACTATTACCCCATAAGGTTGGTTTTGCGTCGACATCCCCCTCAAAAATTATGGGTTCAAAATGTCTTTGTCCATTGAATATCTGCAATGGAAAACGGAAAATCCGTAAAGCACATATCAGGTTGAAAGTGAACGGGATGAAACTAATGTTTTTTCTTGGAGATTCAGTGTCGATAATGCATTGCTTCACTTATGCAGTCGAGGTTCATGATCGATAAGGGATGGATCGCTTGATGAAGACGCCGACACTTCCAAAGCCATCAAACCTGTTTTTCCCTATGAAGCTATATTCGGCCATGATAGTACTTGAATTATCGCGAAGCAAGTTTCGCTTAATATGGCTATATCAATTCCATTACGATTCAGATACATCTCAAAAAGATCCTTATTATTAGCATTATTCAAAACTTTGTATATTAAATTTCAAGATCTTTATATTATACGTAAAAATAGGGTTTTCTTCAATCCGAACTACGTGTGCTACCCAGAAACCATATTACTGTCAGTTATCGCCAATACATCCAAATCAATCAATTTCTCATTAATACTTTGCGAATTTCGCCCAAAATTTTCGTTGTTTCAGCCTTCAAAGATTTTGCTACCATGTACTGTGTAACCTCTTGTGATAACACTGTTCGCACTTTATCATACTCTGTAACTTTGTTCTCATTAGCGGCCATCAGTGCCGACCCATTGGCAGTATATGAAAATTTCCTCCAGAAGTACTGTTTAGCGCAACTAAAAAATAGATCTACACTTAAATATTTCAAAATGCTAATTTTTTCAAGGAACGCATTGATTTTTGGGCCACATATTTGAATTCACGTGTACCAATAAGTAGAGATATAAAGTACATAAATTTCATCGATAAAGCAGTGCATTCCATTTGTGATTCAACTGCACAATTCTCTCTGAAAAGCTAAAAACGCAGATCAAAAAATTTCAATATTATGTTCGACTTGCAGTCGTCAGATATGGTCGATACTGAATACATAATAAATTGCGGAATTTTAGTCAAGGGGCAGAGAGTGGTTATTCAGATTTTTACAAAAAGGTGTTCTTGAGAACTTCACCATACCCACTTAGGGATAACAAAGATGAAGAACTAGCGAAGCGTTTACGTCTACTGCACAGCTATTGATAAAGACATCGAAAATGTGTTTATGTTCTATATAAAATCGATTTGAATAATTAAGAGCTTACCCTTACTAGAAATTCCACTATATACTTAAACAACTCATAGTTTTCTTCAGGCAATCTCTCACGGATTAATTGAGTAACATTGCGGGATCGGTCCTCCTTAGGCCATTCTAAAATAATTTGCGCTATATTCAGTAGCAAATATATTTCACTCACAATTTTAGCACTTACCTAAGAACTAGTTATTTCTTCATACAATTCAAATGTTAATAATGGCTCGGATAAGTCTCTAAGAAAGCTTTTCAATAGCCAGCTATAACATGTACATTAACATCTTTAAGATCAACATCCTCGCCACGGTTAATACGATCCTTTAAAGCTATAATTTCGCCATGATTTCCAGACCGGCGAAATATACCTTCAGTATCAATCATGCCTGTAATCGATAAAGAATCAACACATTTTCGTACAATGGGTGGTATTGAATTTAGCAATGGCTATTGGTAACAATGAACTTCAGTGTTACTCCAAATTGTGTGGTTTTAGCCATTTGTGGTCTCTCTTCGGGGGTGGTCTGCGCGAATGGTTAAGGCTGTCATCGAAATTATACACAGTATCGGGCAATTTCAGTTTGGATAAACCGAGAGCTTGTCGTAACTCATCCAAACTAGATATGTATACAAGTTTTTTGCGGAATTTCTCACTAATAAATGGACTAAAGAAATTCCATATAACACGTATGAACCATGTTGGATGTACAACGTAAGAGATTTTTAAATTTTTCGAAAGTTTCTATCTAGTTCCTTATATGAATTCATAGAAAACTGTGCAGATGGTTTGTTTTGTCCTCTTTCAAGCCTTGATGGAAATATACAAAGTATATAATCATTTTCAACATATGGCTCAATTCTTTTATAATATCCCTGAAATTGAATGAGTTTAGGCAAGCAATATGAATAAAGTGATTTTGTGATTATTACCTAATAAAACAGTTCCATTTTGTGCTTTTCAGGAAATCTCGATGCATAATACCAAAAATATGGTCGTCCCTGTTTATCAGTTCCAAGAAAGTCACAATTTTTCTTTTGGATGTGTAATACTGAAGTTTTCATTTTCTTCTCTCAATTGATCCTCAAAATCATCTTCTAGGGGATTGGCGATTTCTACAGGATCATCACTAAGAATCTGCAATAATTATTTAAAACAGAATTGTGGAACATTCGCGTTATTCTTAAATCTACAGAAAAAAATGTTAAATCTACAGAAAAATGTCTTTTTAATGTGTCAAACAGATACTAAAAGCTATACAAAATACAGCGTTGACCAGTGGTACTCCATACTTGATTGTAGAAAAACTTAACATATTTCGTAGCAAAATATGGGTAAATTTTCACATTTCCTTTGTTTACATTTCCCATTTGTTAGACAATCTTTCAATCTGACTGGCAATCAAAATGACAATATGGTGGCTGACAGAGAACGGATGCGATCTACCGCAATCGACCAGTGTATTTAGTAAACACCAATATATGCAATCTTAAATTACCAATTGGTAAAATGAATTACAATCACCAATATTCAACGCTACCGCTATGAGTGTTTATCTCCCGAAAATAACGTAGTAAAACACCCACTATCTCAATAATCTTAAGGTGATGCCAGGGCTGCCAATAAAATTTCAAGAAAAATCGTCACTTTTTTGATAAAAATCGTCATAATCGGTACTTGAATTTTTAAAATCGTCAAAAAATCGGCAATATAAATAACATTACCAATAAAAATCATTTTCTGGTTAAACAAAAAAAATTCGTAATTTTTGTATAAAAAATCAATTTTTCTAAAATATTGGTATTAATTGAGTAATATTTTTATTTAAAAATTAAATATTTTGAAACTAAAGAAAAAGGAGTATGGAAGAAACATGATTATTTGTACGAATTTTGACAAAACTCGAAAAGCCGAAGTACTCCACGTTTTGTTTCCGAATTTTTTTTCCACAATTTTTCAAATTTTAATATTTTCAAAAATTTCTTCAAAACGTAAAAACTTTAACTCCCTAAACTATGTGTCTAAAGAACGTAGTTAATATCGTTAAAATCGGAATTGTCCATTTTGTGAAAAAAATGACGATAAATGGGCAAAACTGGCAGCCCTGGGTGATGCCAACTACTGGTAGTTGTTGTTGTAGAGTGCAATGCTATTCAGTGTGTGCATACGAACTCACTCGTATGCATACACTAACCGAGCATTGCCGCGATGCCGATTGGTTTAACACTGGCAATGAATATTGGTATATACTAGTGGTGTTTTAATTCTTGCATTTGTATTAATGCAAAAGATCGCATGATAATTGGTGTCTTACTCACTGCCACCGACATTTGTGAGTAAGATTGCAATACGAAAAAACATCGATTGCAGTTCTCTGGTGACTGACATTGTTGCTTTTGTGATACTGAGAGTACCGAAAAGCAGTTCTTTCCAAGGTTACGTTTTTGAGTCAATTAATTTCAAAGATGAAATTGTACACTATTCGGTATAAAAAAATTACCATACAAGGTTTTAACAGATTGGATATAATATATAATTGTCGTTATGTATTTTTTTTAATATTTTTAGTTTAGAGTTTTTTATTGGTAATTATTACATGACTGAAATCTTCACACTAAAAAGCCGAGTAAAGTTAAAACTATGTTTTGTACAAGTAAGTTGATATGAAGTTTTACCAAACTTTAGATTGCTATGACTATCTTTGACTTTGACTATCGATCTGAACCGATAAAAATCAAAGCAAAATTGCAAGTTTACTATTGTTATCGGCCTGGATTTTGGCCCATTTCTGTATAATGCCTTTCATCAAACCAATCTATATGGCACATTTTGCATCCTTACTTACATTGTCTTCAAATATTTTTACCCGATAAGTTGTATTTTATTTGGCGTCAGGCTCGATGAAAACAAAAATATTATATGAGATGAAAAACGTACATCGAGTGGACGTTCGTGGGTTCAAATTTCAAACATACGCTCGATAAGTAAAACAGGATCATTGTGGCCCTTTACGAATATCTCTATTGGAAAAATGTTTCTTGATATTTAAAAATTCAATTTGGCACCTACCTCTACAATAAAGGTAACTTCAATATTAATGCAGTAGCAGCATTCCACGTTAGGCTGCCCGACTATACAATGTCTTGCCTCTTCCTTTAAGAAGTTTTGAATGTACTACACGTACTTTTCATAAGAAATTGGTGGATCACTAGCATATACGTAATGATTAATGTTTCCCTGGTGTTTTAAACAAATTTGAAAGCAAATCCCTACATAAAACAAAATTAATCTATATATAAATAAAAATGAATGTGTGTTTGTATGTCCTCGATGCGCTCCTAAACCACTGATCAGATTATGATGAAACTTTGGTAGGACGTCCGCGGTGGTTTATGGCTCAAAAAATATTTGCTCGGACAAAGGGGCGTGGTACCTCCCATCAAATCCAAAAGATCTTTGGGAAAAATACAAAGACTAACAGGTTGGCTAATAAGTCCCCGTTCTGACACATAGATGGCGTCGCTAGTATTAAATGCATATTATTTTTATATAGTACCAATTTTCAAATGTTAAATATCCAAATCATTGAGACACCAACATGCAATATCAGCAAAAATTCTGGAATGGGTAAAGTACTCCAAAAATGCCAACTCATTATATGGGACGAATGTACTATGGCGCACAAAAACTCATTAGAAGCTATTCATCGTACACTACAAGATTTGAGAGGGAATGTACAACTATTTGGTGGAGCAGCTCATTTTATTGTCTGGTGATTTTCGACTAACTCTCCCCATTATACCACCGCTCAACAGCCGCTGATGAACTTAATGCATGTCTCAAAATCATCTTTCTTATGCGAAACGTAAAAAAAAAATATCTTTAAAACAAATATGCGGTGGTACAAGTACAAAAATGGATACATCCGCTGAATGTTTCGCAAACAGTTGTTGGAATTTTGGAAAATGAAAATTGGCAATCGATAAGTTACAATGTATCACATTGCAAAAAACTTTTGTACAATCACAGAAACCACAGACGAATTGATTCAATAAATTTTCGAAACATATCGTACAGAACTACACAAGTCACCAGTGGCTCAGTGACGAGCTAAATATTGGCAGTCTCAAAAAATAGCGACGTCAATGCCATTAACTACAATATTCAAAAACAAGATATCAGTGAGACAACAATATAAAGTCCATCGATAACAGTAATTAATCAAAGACGAAGTAGTAAAATTACCCGCCGAATCCTAAATTCGCTTGCATTCGCCAGGCATGCCGCCTCACGTCTTAGTATTAAAAATTGGAGGCACCTATCATTGTTCTTCGAAATATCAATCACACGACTTTGCAACGAACAAGACTTTCAGTAAAAAAATTAATGAATAAATCAATAGAAGCTACAATTTTAACAAATAGAGAAATTCTTTATGTATTAGTTTTCGAGATAAAATCTCGTACTGTTGCTCACGAGCATTCCTATGATCCACATCATGATATGCCATTCGAATTTAAACGGTTGCAGTTTCCAGTTCGACTAGCTTTTGCAATGACCATCAACAAGGCGCAGGGACAATCACTACAAGTTTGTGGACTAAATTTGGAAAACCCATGCTTCTCACATGGACAACTATATGTAGCCTGCTCACGCGTCGGAAAACCGTCTGACTTATTCGTATACACACCAGACGCAAACAAAAAATATTTTGTGGTACCAAAAACACATTCAATAAAAGTAAATTAACTTTATAAACACTCTTGTTGCATTTTCTTTACATTGAATCTTGTCAGACCTAGTGGTTCCCATACATATATCGTACATTGTTATTCAAGAACCTCATTTCAATACATAAAAATTTGAAAAGCAAAACAACGTTGCCGGGTCAGTGTATTCTTAATAATAATAAAAACACAAAATACAAAATAAAAAAAATCATAAGAAAAAATGAATAAATATAAACTTGTTCTCATACACTAATTTTAATAAATAGGTATGAGAACACTAATATGGAAGAATATTAGAATTAAGAATTTATATCAATCTTTCTATTATTATATAACGTTTTGTAAGTTAAATTTCCTCAATATTTGTTTGTTCCATTTTTGTGGATTGTTAATGTTATATATTCATTAAACGATTTTATAATCATTAATTCTAACATTCTCAATTTCTAGACGATATGCTAGGCAAATGTTGAATAGCTAATATATAGATTATCTGTACAATTTTTTATTCATCTTGTCTTTCTATTTATTGTCTATTATTTTGTAATAATAATAATGTAAATAAGACCTTGATTCTTTTATTATTCTATTTTGGATATTACTATTTATTTATAAATTAAGTCATTTCCAAGAATTGTGTAAGTTTTTGGAGTCTATATATGATTCTAAGCAACTTGACACTGCTTTATGAAATAATAAAATTGTAAAAAAGTGAATCTTACTTACCTCTGTGATCACAAAGGCTATGCGTCTCATCATCATCGTCTGGCAAGAAGAAAACAATCAGCTCATATTTCTGCCATTTTTTAATTAATTAATAAATGAAATAAGGAATGTATTCCTCCGGATAATTAATTCATTTACAATGATAGTTCCGATTAACAATTTCTTTATATGTAATTTTTAACCCTACTTGAGCCGTAAGAGCAAATCCAAAAATATTTAGGAAAAATATATGATAAAAGACATGTACTCGCCTTCCCTACGCAAACA
>PGFW01029430.1:9382-21741 GCA_003123925.1 Haematobia irritans | reverse complement strand
CTATTCACGTTTTGTTATGAATCAAGCAAACAGTGGTGCAATATTTGTGGTCTTTCAAAGAAATGCTTTAAAGACACAAGAGAACATTGTTCATCGAAGAGGGAGGAAAACAACATTTTGAGGTGGCAACACTGAAATTTAAGCAAAATTATTCATCATAATATAAAATTTATTATGTGTAGGACACCAATATATTGGCCTAAAGTAAAAGGATCAACTTATCTTCCCCTCTCCATGGTGATGAGTATAAAACGCCATCATATAACACATGAAACAGCATGCTTTGGTAAATACATAGGAAAAAAGTGAAAACAACTTAATAAGCTTATTATTTATGTTTATTATAGACCTCACAATTAATTATGAAAAACCATATCTAAATTCTAATTAACCAACACATATCACCCACACATAAAAGTTTAGTAGATATCACTTACATATTAAATATTGTAGCATATACAGAGTTGGTGAAGAGAAACTGTTTAAACTTTGGTTTTATGTTTTCCATTTCAGCCCGCCATCTATATCAGTAGAGACCAGCCACCAATGAAATGTGATGACTACAATTTGGAGAGATATTTGCCATTGCCATAAATATGGCCAACATATTTTAGGGGTGAAATAGGATCGCTGCAGAAACTCACCAAAGAATATAAAATTTTAAAGAAAACACAAGGGACATGTCTATAAAGGGATCCTTACTAGCTTACGAGAATAACAACGACATTGTCAGTAAATCTAAAAAACGTTCTTCGGTCCTACATTCGGCACATTTCAATACCAGTACTACATCGACGGCTACGTACGCGTCTATGGGCAAGACAGCACCATCCAGTCTAAATTCGAGTATTTCGAATTCGGTCATAACAAGCGGCAGTAGTAGTGGTGGTGGCGGCGGCGGCGGCGGTAGTAATCATCTTCATCCATCGCATTCAAATTTTCCACCCAGCCATTTGCCGGGAAAGTACATGAACTCGAAGAGGAAACATGCCAAGTACAACAACATGTATTCCAACATGTATCCAGACCACAACAATTATTTACATTTGAATTCCTTGTGGTCCATTTGGTATGGAGTATTGCTGACATTATTCCAAGGATATTTGGCCGTGCATGGTGCATACCGATTTTTGGGTAAGTCTTCGCAATATCTATGAGAAAAAATAAATAAATCCCTTAGAAAAAATAGGGTAGAAATAATTCTGTTGTAAAGCAAATATTTTGTATTTGGGATCGTAGATTAGTTTTACTGGAGCTATATCATTAACAAATATTTAAATTGCAAAAATTCTTTTGTTTAGATTACAGTAAAGGAATGATACTTTATGGTATGGTCATACTAGGCAAATATTTGACCTAAATGAGTGTCAAACTTTTTTCCACGACCATTTTCAAAATATCCGCATACCGTTTTTTGAAACACCGCTATCGTGATGTTGTATATTCAATATGAGCTAAACATGTTTGCTGGTTCGGCTGTGATGACGATATTTGCCTAGTGTGACCGTACCATTAGTTCACAGTATCTTAACTTTATTGTAACCACCAACAAATAAATAACAATGCCTGCATAATGCGCTTTACAGACTATCAGTTATTCCGGACGGAATGTCTGTGTTTGTACAGAATCTTCCAGTGTGTCCAATCGATACGACTTGTCGGCGATGACAAAATAATCGGTAAATGTGTTATCGATCTCATAAACATGCAGCAGTATCGATTATGCCATCGGACTTAACTTATAATGTGGCCAATATATGGGATATGTTCGACACGACCACTGTCGTCCGGAATAACTGATAGTCTGTTAAGCGCATAAGGTAGACCGAGTTCAACTTTTACCAAAGAATCTTCTTTTATAAGCCAACTTTATGTAAATAAACATTAATTTTATTTCATTCAATTAAGTAACTGTTATAAAAATTTAATTAAACTTAAAATAAGTGATTTTACATAATTTAATTTAAATACATTTTATTTTAAATAGTAATCTAACTAACTCACTATAGATTTCTGAGGCAAACATATAATTTCAAATGACAGTTAGGAATTGAAAGAAGGCTTTTAAATTTTTTTCCATTTTATTAATTTCATAGAAGTTTGGATCCAAAATTTCAACATTTTAGACTAAAGGGCAATGTAATTCTTCTTCGAGGAAAGAAATTCTTTGGAGATAACAAGTGCCACAATTGTGGTATTTTTTTTTTTCAAATATCCTTTAAAGACATGTCATAGAAATTGTTTTATTTTTAATATTATTAACTGTTTTAACACGACCCATAGATATTTAGTAATATAAATAATTTGTTTTTTTTTTTTATATCATTTCTAGGATGTTCTCTTATATCATGGAAAATTGAACCTGTGGCAGAATTGAATTTGCAAATAATTCTTTCTGGATTAGTTTTCATTCTACTTCCATTCTTTTTTACTTCGGCTGTTTTTAAGGTAAGTTCATTCTAAGATTAATTATAACATGGAGACTCATGGCATTATATGGTATATACACACACATATACATACTCATATGCCAAAGACCGACTTGACACTTTTTATAATGTTGCATTTACCTATCTCCAAACATTATTTTGAGAATATTTAGAAATTCGAATTTAATATTATTATATTTACTGAAATTATAATAACGAAGACGGTTTATAACGAATCTTTAAACGATGTCTTTCCAATTTTACATTTTGAACAACAAAAAGAGGAACTTTAAATTGATCTTTGACACTAATTTAGACATACAATCTGTCAATTCTTGTATCTACATTTTTTCTGAGTTTTGAATAATAAAAATTATTTAATCTTTGGAAGATGTTTTGATAATTTTTAAATTTCAACAAAAATATGCTTCCAATGAAATTTAACTTGATGTGTTCGCATCACGCTCCTAAAAATCAAATGTTACTAACAACGATCCATTTGTGTTATTTGTAATAGCCACACGTTTGTAAATTAATAATAAAGTAGATGCCATCCAATATTATTTTCAACTTCTATAAAAACAAATTATTCCAGGAAATTTAATTTTCACTGAACTTTAGTTCGAATGATGAAAAATCACATCTCATAGAATTCTACTAAAGAAAGGATTAAAATATAAAAGAGTATTGCATTATTCATCCATGACAATTCTAGAGAGCCATATGTTTTGTCCACCTAAAGTTTTAATTAAAATGCCTGCAAATCCAGACAAAACACTCTGTGGCTTATGTACTCTATGCGAAAAGCCTAGTTCTAGATAGCAATTTGTCGAAGGTACACAACATATGATTATATGTAGGTATGTCGGAAACATCAAAACTTGCCCCGTCGATATGGCCTTGTCTCTGTATGTTTTAATTTGATTATGTTTACTTTTTCCTTATTGCAATTTTCACAAGAATAGAAAAGAACAAAGGACATGAGATAGTCCTGTTTCATCCATAGTTTCAATATTCACTCATTCTTGGTAGTGGTTGTGGTAGTTTATTAACAGGCATATCAGCTGGAAAACAGACAGGATATCCACAGTAGCTATGTTTAATTATGAACAGTGTGTTTGTTGATAGCCGTATATGTGTATGGTACACTACACTGCAAAAAAGCATACCCGGTTCCAAAGATTTTGTCTTTACTTTAAAAAATTTGGTATTGATTCCGAGCCAAAGAAGCGGAGAATATAAGTAAGGATACTTTTAAGACACAATTCTCTTTTAAAATCGGGTTTTGTGTACTTGCTTCTAGGAAGCAAATTTTAATTTTTCGCTTTTTCAGCTTTTTTTCTTCATATGCTATCAAAGTCCTTTAAAAACAAGTTAACGACGACTTTATTTTCCAAATTAAGACTCGACTTCTAGTAGAAATTATGCTGTGTTTCAAGTAAAAAACGTCTTTAAAATAAAGTGTTGAAAAACATGTCCTATATTTGAACGATTTTTTGCTTTGTAGTCAAGATGCAAAAAGACAACAAATTTAAAGACAATTTCATTAAATTTAAAGATTTTTTCTAAATTATTAAAGTCAAGTTGACCTTAGCCCAAACATTTTTTCTTTCATGTTATGATATCCATTTTTAAATCAAATCACTTAATTATAAGGACAATACGACTTCATTGAAAAGTTTATCGACCTTTGGTCAAGGAAAAAAACTTTATACTAAAGAAATGCGTCTTCTATGCTAAGCAAAATTTGCATTCGTATTTTAAAGACATGAAATCTTTGACCTCACGACAATATTTTTTTCAGTGTAGATGGAGTCTTTTGTACTTAAAAAAGATTTTATACCTTTCCATAGGGTTCCACGTGAAACTTTTTTCAAATCAAATGAATCTTTTGTAATTTTTAATGAAATTTTGATCCAGATTTTTATTCGTATTTATACTTTAGATCATTGATAGTTGGGGTATAATTACTGAGTACATATGGAACGCCATGAAGGAAAAAACAAAATGACGTGGATAACATTTTTATACTTTAAGGCTGATTTAACATATGAAAAATTTCGATTTGAATATAGGTTCCGTACAAAAAAATATGTACTTCCTCCCCAACGAAATTTAAGACAAACTACTATCGTTTGCGACTTTATTTTCGTGGCCATTTTTTTTTTTTGGAAATCTAGAATTTTTACTTTTTTGCATGGGCTTATATATGTATATTACAAAGAAATTTGTTTTATTTCATGTGAAAAATAACCCATTGAATTTTCATTAACAACGATTAGTGATGATTTTATTGATAAGATGCATTGTTTATATGCCTCATTCTAGATTACTCCTCACGAGGGCATATTGGTGTCACAAGACGCAGTAGATATACACGCCAAGAACTATGTTATTCATGCGTATAAAACATCCAGATGATGGAATATACTGTATGAAGTTTGTCATGCTCTCTGCCCATGTGCACTGATCATTAAATCGGATGCCCATTTAAATAACAGACCTTAAACCTGTTTTAGTTTTGAAATCGCAATCATTTATAAATCATGCTCTGCGTGCTATTCGTTGCTAGTTCATTGGTGCTATGGTGGCTTGAGGAACAATAATATTGCCAATGGGCAAAGGAATAAAGAAAAGAAGAGGTGTTTAGAGTTGATTTAGGCCTTCTGGTAAGCTTTTTTGATGACAAGATATAAATGGCTAGAAATGGAAGATAGCGCTACCTTACAGGATAATGTGGGCTGCGAAACATTAACGCAATTAAGTCCGTTAACTACAATGATAAAGACTTCGTTTCTAAATTATTGGAGAATTACGCCACAAATAACTTTGTGTAGAGGAGATAACCGTAACAGTTTTATATGACCCCATAGGTTACGACTGAGGCAAGCTCTCTTTTTTGTTGATCTTTAGGCAGGTCGGATTACGTTTCCTATGGGCAGATATCAGGTAACGCTACTCTATTTAGTTTTTCATTCTATATGTTCACGTTCGTTATTTTGCCAACTGGAACACTCAAATATTTTACTACCAGTTATAAGCATATTCAATTAAAATGATAGAGTCACAATTTAGTTAATAAGTTTTTTGTCTCTATTACCACAATGGAAATCTTCTCGCAGAGGTCGTAATTGTAATAAGAATATATAACTTTTATAACATGTTACGGAATCTCAATAAAAGTGGATAACCGTATAAATTAAATTTTGATAAATATAATTTGATTGACAATAATTCAAGCACCATCGTGATATTGGAAAATAGAAAGCTGAGTGGGTTAAAATATTATTCAAAATCTCTTAAATAAATGTAACTTAAACTAATCCAAATTCATGTAGAAAGCTCACTGTCAACTAGAACTTTCAACACCATTACTGTAATTCTCCTTTTTGGGCGGATTAAAAGCAAATAATAGATAACTGACTTAGAAGTCTTTTACCGACAACCGTTCATCCCACGCCTACTGGTTACGGAAATCTATTCTATTACAAGCGAATAGACTTCTTGCAAGTACGCACCAAATTATGTTAGAAAAGGTTATCAAAATCCGTGAGCTAAACTGACACTTGAGATTTCCTTTTTATGCTTTACTCGCGCGGTTAGTAGCCCCTCACTTACTCCTCGTCAATTCTTCTCCAGTGCCTCATCTTCTTGTCCCATTTTCCCTCTCAGTGTCCTCTAGAACATTTAGCTCCGGGTGCGGATTGCTATGGTTTTGTATACTAACAACTTTTAATCTTTAGGATGTCCTTGAGATTTATGGGTAAATTATCTAGCAAATATCTCACAATTTAGACTTGGGTTTCAATATCCTTATAAATGATGCAGTGAAAATTGCTTATTTAAGCAAATAGGCATTTGCATTAGCAGTCTTTTCTCGATTTATCTCAGATTTATTTCCTATAAAACTTAATCCGGATATTAATATTTTGCTAAGTGCTTGAGCAAAACCCTTCCGATACTATTTTGACAAGGATCTTTTTCACCAATAATTTACTTCTTTTTTCCCCACTCTTTCATGCATCTCACCGTATAATTTTTAACCTAATAGCAGCATCTGTTTTAGACATTATATCTATATCTGATGTTCTGCGCATTTGGTTTTTAATTGGTGGAATATTTTTGTTAATGAGTTTTATTTCCATATTTCTAATATATTTATCATATTTTGCGCGATTGGTGTGTAGACACAACTTATAAAACTTTTGTGCCTTAGTCACTTAAGTGCCTTCTATTGTGTGCACGGTATAGTGCTGGCTTTCATCTTATTGGCATGCTGAAATGAACTTCTTTTAGCAAAATCACAAGCGTCCATAGTGATCAGCCGTTACTGTTATTTAAGTTTATGGCTTTTTTTGTTGTTATATTCAACATTAGCGTGCATTTCTCGTTTGCATCATAGCCACGATATTTTCTGCTCAGTCTTGCTTCAACTACTGTTTTTTAAAATTTTTTATTTGGTGTATTTTGCCAAATGTATATGTGCAATAAAACCCGTTTGTCAAGAAATAGAATTTGTATGTATCAAACAGCACTTACCATCTCTAGCAATTTACTTGTCTTGATGGGTGCGTAATGAAATATCGTGCTTCTTAAAGTCTGTGGTGGGACGCAACGATATTCATTAGCCATTTCGCAGTCGTACGTTGTGAACGATTTTTTAAGTATTGCTAAATTTCAATTGCTCTCTTTAAGTCTTTTTAAGCAAATCTTTGCTGTTATATTATATTTACGGAGATTAAAGGGCTAGTGTTTTATCGCCACACCATCTTACTTCGTACTTGAACATCGTGTTTCAACCATGCTTAGAAATAAAATAGGTCGTCAGATTTCTTATTATTGTTAGAACCACATAATGTCGTAGCTCAGCCGTAGGTGCCTCTGCTGTAAAGAGATCTTTATGAAACACCTGAATTCTTTAACGTTTGCTAACTCCTCGCTAAATATCCTAATTCACGTGATAACCACAGCTTAAGCAACCTTCGCTTTTGACTTCGACGCAGCGCGATTGCAAACTCCGGTCGATGACTAATTCTCATTATTCTCATCTGTCTCTAAGATAACCTAAATCGACGTTACTGTGACAACTTCTAACTAAACACAAATATATTTACTATTCTTAGTGATAACTTATATTTATAATCCAGCATATCTCCAGAGACAGCTTGTTTTAAGAATTTATTTGGCGTTGTTGCTAATTCGCGCGCTATTCATCATAATCTTTCTGATATAATGTGTCAATCAATTGAGTTTCGTTTTTTTGACTATCGAAAAACTCAATTGGTCTTTTTGACAGCTTTCTTTCTATGGTGATCATTTTTCCGGTGCTTATCAAGTGTCTGCATTTTTTAATTGACTTTGAACAGATTTTTTCTTGAGTTCTCATTTGCCCGCGTGAATATCATCAGCCGGACAAGTTTGAGCAAAGGTGCCAGCAAAAGAGTGCTTAGACATTGTTATCCCATGTAGGAGGTTAGTGCTGAAAATAGCAGCAATTAAGTGGTGCCCTTATGGGCGTTCAAATCCAAGTTGAGCAAGAGCTCTTGTGATCCTAGACTGTTGCTAAAGTTCCGGTGAGGATAAAAATAAAGCTTTATTACTTTATCGTAGCTGTTAGCCTCGCGATGCATCGGCAAATATTTTTTGGCTCGTCTGCATAAGGGGAACCAAATAAGTGATAATGGTCCTCGTATGCTCCCATATTTCCCTGATATCTATCTAAAGGGTCACTTAAAGCATTTAGGTATATATATCTGAAAACTCTTTGATCTCGCAAAATAAATTGTTTGCCCTAACGATACGATATTTTTTTTATCAATTATCGACAGCTTCTTCTGTTTTAGTTGAATACTTGCATACGACATTTTTTAAATTTTCCGATGTCAATGCCCAATAAAAATTTTTTAGATAAAGGATGTATTAACCAAAATCATAAAAACCTTACGGTCAATAGTTTTAGTTAAATTTTAACGATTCGTTCAAAACGGGTAAAGTGTTGCCTCATATATGCCATCCCAACAATATTCACGGTATATCGACGAGATAGGGTGAGTAGGCGTACTCATTGCTTAAATATATCATATACGGTATAGACTCGATGACTAATCCAATTCTCTTTTCTTCGGTGGCTACCGTGCGCCGCCCTCACATGAGGTCCCCTAGGTGAGCAGCTTTATTCAACATTTCTTAACTTTTTTCTTTCATATTTTTATTATCACGCTCTTCTCCTTAAATCTATACAATCTGCGATTAGATGGAAAATAGAAGAAATTACATAAAATTTTAAATTCGTCTCAAAGTGAAGAATGGCTTAGGGCTGCGAATTAGCAGAAAGACTAATGAGAATATCTAAAGATTATTATGAGACTTAATTGGCCTCTTGGGCATGGACTTTCATCTTATGTACATCAATTGCCAAGAGCTAACCCAACGATTCCATGCTATACCTATTAGCCTGGGAAGAGCGAATGGAAGTTTTATTACGTTAAATACACAGAAAACCTATGTCCAACGTGTTCAGTTCAACAACATAAAACGAAGCTGACTCCTCTTTCAATTTAGCATATTGCTGGAGGCACATATTAGCAAGAAAAAATATAATCATGACCCATCAGAGCACCAGGACTTTATGTTCTTGGATAGCCAATAAAGACTAACGGAGCTCGTACTCTAGAAGAGTAAAGTGAAATTGCATCTGCATTCATTGCTTGTTGCATTCACTGGATAAGCTTCCAACGAATGAACCGTTCTTTTGTTTTGTTCTTCTCTATATGCAACCCACAATAGTGAGAAGTAGACTATTGTGCCAACATGCAAATCGTTCTCGTTGATTTAGACAGAAGGATGGCGATCTTGCCGTCACGACTCATATTTGTGGTCAATAGTAAGTTGTTAGCGGCCGATCTTGAGATTACGCGGAACGGCTATGACGTAGGCGAATCTTAACTTACTTCGTACTTCCTGTGCTTAGCTCATATAGTCGACTCGATAGACAATTAGTAAAACGGCCTAATATATGTGTTTGTATTACTAGCATCGTTGTTAAATTTTAGAGTCTCGAGACTACTTAATGTAGTTTAATAAATTTAATAATGAGCGCGCATGTTGTAAGCTATAGATAATTGTGTAAATGATGTAATACCATTTAAAAGATGAATAGACAATATTATGGACAATATAAAAATTTGAAAATCTCGATTTCTCTGCATCTAAAAGCCCATGGTCAAAAGTATGGAAATGCAGAGGAATAAACAACAAAACATATAAACACAAAACAGCAACATTAATAATAGGTAGAAATTGCACTATCTATCTCACATTAGAAATTAGAGATTTTACATCAAAACTGCTCGTGACACGGGAAATTTGCTTTTGGTCGTGAGAGTCTACGAAAATTTGTGTCCTGTGATTTTGTGCGTGGAAGTTCGTGAGTTCTAGTCATGGGCACTACATGCAACGTAGAGTCATTATTAACGGACAACAGCCATATATGGCGTCTCTTTTTAAAACATTAGTGCATGAACTAGAATATTGGGGGAAAAAATTTTCCAACCTAAGAACAGAGTATAAAAAAAAAAAAAAATTAAATGTAATTTTGTAAATGATGAGTTGTAGAGTTTCACTTTTAGAACAGCCAGCTAACCTTACAAGAATTTTAAAAAAAATGTGAGCGTGGATCTCTATCGGACGGAAAACAATTAAATGAAAAGAAAGATTTCAGAAAGATTGAATGTGCGCGTGATATTTTAAAAGATTCTTAGTAAAATTTGAGAAACAATTACAGCTCTCGAACAGAAAGAGTAAAATGTGAGTATCAAAGATAGATCCTGACTCCACGCCAAGTGAGTTTGAAGGTTAAGGAAAGCAAAAGAATGTACTTTTTTGAGACTGGACGGATTAAAAGAAATGATACAGCGAAAGAAATAAAATATACAATTTTATTGACATCTGAGGGTGGTAATCGCATGAGGGCAATAAATCGAACATGAACAGCATTCCTCCGGTAGCTACCAGATTCGGGAAAGGTACGCCCTTTAAATCAGAAAGAGTTTTATCCTCAGATGGATAAAGCAACAAAAGTTAATGCTTCTACACTGATTTTAACTAAAAGGAATGCTAATAATGTATTTAGTATATGGCTTCCCTGGGATGCTAAGGAAACTCTTCTGAGGATTCTTAGGCTATGACAAATTTCATTAGAGTTCCAGGGGGTGTATGTGAATCATAAAATTATGAGTAACAATATTTTTCGTGCGGTGAGTGTGCGTGAGTACAAAATTTTTTTCGTGAGTGTGCTGGTGAGTATGATTTTTCAGTCTGTGAATTTGTGGAGTAACAATATTACTCACGTGACACACCTACTCTTATTTTACACCACAAATGATTGTATATCGTTGTTTTGTTTTTCTTATGGCACATGGATGTTGCTTTGTTTGTCTGTGAGAGGATTAAAAAAAAATAAATAAACGTAGCCATAGCACACAAATTCATTTGGCAAATAAGGCTAACAGAGATCACTCCGAAATCATCTCGCCTCACCTATGCCTGTGTGTGTGTGTGTGTGTGAATATGTTTGTACTTTTCAACATGTGTATGCCCTTGTTGCCGATGTTGTTGGTTGCTATTTTTAAATAAACTATGACCGTTCATTTTAAAGTTCAAACATCACAAACAACGTGTCATCGTCTATGTACCAGAGTGTTTGTCGGCTGGTTGGCCATCATGTCAGGACGTTGTGGCAGCTCAACACCTTTCTTTCTCTTGTATGTCTAGTAAAACAAGTATATTAGGGCGGAGCATTTGCAATGAAACAAAAATATTAAAAAAGGCATATGTCTGGAGTTTTAGAGTTTGTAGCCAAGGTGGAAATCAAAAAGTCTACATTGAAAATCTGTCTCTAAATTGAAGATGTTGTGGTTGGCAGTCACTCCCACTATTTCCATATAACCTACCACCATAACTATTTAGAAAAAATCCAACCGAATGTCCATTTTTATGTTTCAGTCATATCCATATGTTTGGGTATCCATTTACCATGAAAAAAAAACATTGACGCTATTTGATGGAAATAAACCAACGAATATACCAAACTCTTATATCCTCCACAGTCACTTAACATCCAATGTGTCAGACGTACATATGTTCTGGTTAAATGCAACTTATTAAATATTTTACTTTTGTTTACTTAACAGGTGGGCAATATGGCCAACGATGGAGTTAAACTGGCGACCAGCTTTAGGGAACAACGTTGTTCCATGTCGCCACACGATGGCCTAGAAGAAGAATCACGAGGAGGTACATTGCGCGCCCTTTGGACACATGGTGGGCCAACAGCAGCATTTATACACATTGTGATAGCCATGTGCTTGCTGTTGCCTCGACTGTTGCTCGAGGCACGCATTATTGAAAATGGTCTTTTGCCAAAAGGTAATTAAATCGAGTAACTCATTATTTTCAGATGTACATACAATAAACATCTTGGTATTCATAAAAACACGAGTCCAATGATAATAAAAATACCTTAAGTCGACAACATTTACTTTATACAAAGAAATACAAATAATTTTAGTTTCTTTGAACATTTTTAACAAAAGAAATTCCTTGTTATTGTTAAAAATGGTCTAATAGTGATTTCCACATTTTTGTCTTTAACAATACAACCGGAAAATGACATTTTTCAGAGAAGGATATCGCATATTAAGATTTTTTTCCTATAAACTTATACCTCATTCACATACACGAAATTCTTCCTTTGCAACAGTCTATTTAATTGTTTGTTAAAAATTTGTTAGTGTCACATGAAATCGTAGTTTCCCTAAAATTTCGTTCCTCCGAAAAAACTTCTTTCAGTGCAAATTTACCAAAGAGTAAAAAGAAAGAGACTTTACTCGACGACTGGAGTGGCGCATCTCAATCTCAATAATTAAAAAT
>PGFW01029417.1:38539-52461 GCA_003123925.1 Haematobia irritans | reverse complement strand
CATCGGGCTGCCACATAACCTAACCTAACCTTGGTTTCAATTAAAAAATTTGTTGAGAAAATTAAATTTTTAATTGAGTTTTTTTTTTAATCAATTAATATTTTAATTGGAAAAATTTTGGTGATATATGTTTTTGTGTAAGATAGCGATATATTTTTCAAAAACAAAGGCTAACACAGGTTTCTACATATTCAAATATATCATGGATTAAACAATAATTGAAGACAATGATGAATTCTGACTTTTTTTATTGTAGAAAAAAAAAACAAGAATTTCATTTCTCTAAAAAATATAATTGTCAACAAACATTCTGTTTTTTGGCTACAGGTACATACTGTTCGCCCCATCTGAATTTACTTATTTCTAATTGATTGTCTTGTATCGAAATAAACAAATGTAATCTGTTCGAAATTTAAATTTCAATGTCTGTGATACACGAAAAACCAGTCACTAAAAAATCTAGAACAAGAATATCGGATTTCGTTTTATACTAAAATTTATGATACAAAAAAAGCGTGCTATAATAAAATATCACTTTGTAGTGCTTTGTTTACTGGATTAATGATTATTTGCTATATTCTAATAAACGGAATCGTAATATTTAATTTCTATATTGATTTTATTGCATCGAAATCATATATAAAAATGTACAATTGAATAAAAGAAATATTATTAGAGGCAAACAGGTGTTATGGAGCAAACAACGAGTTGTTCATGAAGGCTATTGACCTAATCAAACATGTTACTTCAAAAGTTTTTGTAAAATATTTAATTCAATTAAAAATTGTTTTCTTTACCCCCTATTGTTAGTTTTTCATTTTATTTATTTTAACCATTTGAATACATATTTACAATTTAAAAAAAAAAACTTAATAATTAGACTCTTTCTAATGGATTTTTCATTTCTTGACAAATCTTTTAAGTTTCTAAGTTTCCCATTAAAAGTTCTTACCACTGAAGTCCCCAGATTTATATGTATGATGGATTTTTTTATTTTCAAATAACTTTAGATTTATGTGAAACCATTCTCCAAATAAAGATACTCCATACATACTCCCCAAATCTCGCTCTCAATGGAAATATATGCTCTCACTTTTTCTAAAACTCCACATTTTACTAAGCTCACTGTGATTAAATGTGCTCTAAAACTTCAACATTTTAAGGTTCTCACATAATTCAGAATCCCAAATACCATTGTGTAGAGGTGTATGTGTGTTTTTGTGAGTACGGAAAAACAAAATTCCTAACTCCTTTCCATTAGTTTTCATTTTCTCCCTCTCTCTGTCTCTCTAAATATAGTTTTCAAATATTTCTGTGCATTGGTATTCTTATAATAACAAACACACCAAACTACAGGTGTGAGTAGAAATTATTAACGTGTTGCTTGTATTTATTGACATTGACACAACAAACTTGGAACCAAACAAATGAAACAAGTGGCAAGAAGACTACTACTCGATAGCAAAGCACAACAAGGTGCAGATAACACAAAGCAATGCTGCACTTATTCCAAACGAGCACCAACACTCCTAAAGCATTCCCTTCACATGCCAAAAGACATAACACCAGTTTTTGTTGGGCTGTTGTTTTGTAATATTTTGCCCGTTTTACACAACCCCTCTACTCATTCAAATGGGCAACACAACCCCTTGCAAATTTAACAACTATGTTCATCGGGCAAATAGAGAATCCAACTGCGACAATGCTGAGGGGTGAAATTTAGTAAAGAGTGAGAGAATTACAAATCACTCAGAGAGCAAGCAAAAAGCCTTCTTTGAAAAGAATATTGCAAGCCTGTATTGTTAGCGATAAGGAGCGAACTGAGAGCTTTTCACTACCCTTAAAGCTCCCCCCATCACAGAAACTGGGAGAAAAATCACAAAATCTCAAGATTTTCACCACTATACACAGGAAGGGGCACTAAGAACGCCACTGTCTAACTGCTGTGCATTCACAACACAAATGAACTCGACTGAACTGAGCGCCGCATAGTCAAAGGTATCCATTGAAAACACTTTTCACAACGTTGCGAATTGTGGAGCCAAACGGACGTGTATGTAGACAAATCGTCAAGTATTTGGTGGTTGGTTTTTTGTGTGTTTTTTGAAGAAAACAATGAAAATTGTGAAAGATAGAATGAATAGACATTCACAACGAGAACCCGTGTTTTGTCATCACCAATTCCATTCAAGAATAAATATATACAACAACAACATAAATAATAAAAAATAAATGCAGTGCAACCAAAAAACCAGCCTGCCTAGATTCCCCTAAAACCCCCCTGGCCATTCCATCATACATTTCATACAGAGTGTGACGCGAGTGTTTTTGTGGAAAATACAAATTCAAAAAAAATCGACAATAACAAAATTGTTAGTCGCATAAAAAAAACGCACGATATATGTAACAACTAGAACACAATTTAGAATACTACAACTATAACAAAACTGCTACTTATAATGACCATAGTAGCAGAGACTGTGTAATTAAATAATTGATGTTTAGAAAAACAGATCGAAGAAAAACAAAAAAATCAAAACAAAATAAAATTGAAATAAGCTTGTGATGATTTTTCCTTTTGAAGAATGAAAGATATTACAAAATAGCCAATAGTGAAAAGAAATCAATATTTTATAACAAATTAAGGCAGAAAACTCCCCAATGAAAGACATACACCACAAAAAAAAAAATTAAAACAAGTAATTAACGATCAGGTTATTAATGTTTGACTATATCTTTTTGGTGTAGATCTGGACCAATACTTCAAAACAGTGCTATCTTTAATAAAATTGCATATTACATCGGGATGGATTTTCGGTCCCTTAGTTTAACAATAAAGTAGTCTGACTCCTAATGTCTAGTCGCTGCATTCTAGCAAAAGCAGATGCGTGTTGGAATCAATGTCTCTGAGTAAGTCTTAAAAACACAAAAGTACCTTTAATTTTTAAACATAATACCCCAATTTTCATACATCAACTCGGTCAATCTGACAACACTTAATCTCGTTTTATATAGAGGGAGATTTTGTATGATATTGTTGCGTGGTTTGTTTTTTTTTGCCCTTTAATTTATTCTTACAAATAATAAAAAATAACACTATGATAATACCACAAAAGAAATCGAATACAATAAAGAATACTGTAACAACTAAATGGTGTATTTTTTTTTTTTTAAATATAATTTAGTTTGCCTTTTTTTATAAATACAATAAATTAAAAGTGAACACTACCAAATAAGAATGAAAAAAATGCAACAGTTTTCGCACAAAAACAAACACACAACAGTTGCCTAGCCACCTTAAGGGAATTTTATGGAGAGACCAATAACTAAACAACCACTTTTGAATTTGAATTCTGTTTTTTTTTTTTTTTTAATTCATATTCTTGGTCAAAGAGAGGGAAAATTTCTTTTTTGTGTTTTCTGCTAATTTGTTATAAAATATTGATTTCTTTTCACTATTGGCTATTTTGTAATATCTTTCATTCTTCAAAAGGAAAAATCATCACAAGCTTATTTCAATTTTATTTTGTTTGATTTTTTTGTTTTTCTCGATCTGTTTTTCTAAACATCAATTATTTAATTACACAGTCTCTGCTACTATGGTCATTATAAGTAGCAGTTTTGTTATAGTTGTAGTATTCTAAATTGTGTTCTAGTTGTTACATATATCGTGCGTTTTTTTTTTTTTTTTTTTATGGATAAAATTTTGTTATTGTCGATTTTTTTTGAATTTGTATTTTCCACAAAACACTCGCGTCACACTCTTAATGAAATGTATGATGGAATGGCCAGGGGGGTTTTTAGGGAATCTAGGCAGGCTGGTTTTTTGGTTGCACTGCATTTATTTTTTATTTATTTATTTTGTTGTTGTTGTATATTTATTCTTGAATGGAAATGGTGATGACAAAACACGGTCTCGTTTTGAATGTCTATTTCATTCTATCTTTCACAATTTTCATTGTTTTCTTCAAAAAAACACACAAAAAACCAACACCAAAATACTTGACGATTTGTCTACATACACGTCCGTTTGGCTCCACAATTCGCAACGTTGTGAAAAGTGTTTTCAATGGATACCTTTGACTATGCGGCGCTCAGTTCAGTCGATTCATTTGGTGTGTGAATGCACAGCAGTTGACAGTGGCGTTCTTAGTGCCCCTTCCGTGTGTATAGTGGTGAAAATCTTGAGATTTTGTGATTTTTCTCCCAGTTTCTGTGATGGGGGGAGCTTTAAGGGTAGTGAAAAGCTCTCAGTTCGCTTTATATGGCTACTACAGGTTGCAATATTCTCTTTAAAGAAGGCTTTTGCTTGCTCTCTGAGTGATTTGTAATTCTCTCACTCTTACTAAATTTCACCCCTCAGCATTGTCGCATTGGTTCTCTATGCCATGAACATAGTTGTAAATTCTGCAAGGGGTTGTTGCCATTTGAAATGAGTAGAGGGGTTGTGTAACGGGCAAAAATATTACAAAAACAAGAGCCCAACACAAAAACAGTTGTTATGTCTTTTGCATGTAAGGGAATTGCTTTTGAGAGTGTTTGTGGCGTTTGAATAAGAGCATTGCTTTTGTTGTTATCTTGCACCTTGTTGTGTTTGTATCGAGTAGTAGTCTCTTGCCACTTGTTTCATTTGTTTGTTCCAAGTTGTTGTCAATAAATACAAGCAACACGTTAATAATTTCTACTCACACCTGTAGTTTGGTGTGTTTGTTATTATAAGAATACCAATGCACAGAAAAATTTGAAAACTATATTTAAGAGAGACAGAGGGAAGAGGGAGAAAAAAACAAAATGGAAAGGAGTTAAGAAATTTTGTTTTCCGTACTCACAAAAACACACATACACCTCTACACAATGGTATTTGGATTCTGAATTATGTGAGAACCTTAAAATGTTGAAGTTTTAGAGCACATTTAAATCACAGTGAGCTTAGTAAAATGTGGAGTTTTAGAAAAAGTGAGAGCATTATATTTCCTGAGAGGGAGATTTGGGGAGTTTATGTATGGAGTATCTTTATTTGGAGAATGCTTTCACATAAATCTAAAGTTATTTGAAAATAAAAAATCCATCATACATATAAATCTGGGACTTCAGTGGTAAGAAACTTTAATGGGAAACTTAGAAACTTAAAAGATTTGTCAAGAAATGAAAAATCCATTAGAAAGTAGTTCTAAATTATTAGTTTTTTTTTTTTAAATTGTTAAATATGTATTCAAATGTAAAAATAAATAAAAATGTAAAAACTACATAATAGGGTTAAAAGAAAACAATTTTTAATTGAATTAAATATTTTACAAAAACTTTTGAAGTAACATGTTTGATTAGGTCAATAGCCTTCATGAACATCACTCGTTGTTTGCTCCATAACACCTGTTTGCCTCTAATAACTGATTATTTTATTGCAATGTACATTTTATTATATTGATTCGACTGCAATAAAATCAATAATAGAAATTAAATATATACGATTCCGTTTTATTAGAATATAGCCAAATAATCATGTAATCAGTAAAACGCATACAACTGATTTTATTATAGCACGCTTTATTTTGCTATCATAATTTTAGTATTAAAACGGAAATCCGATATTCTTGCTTCTAGATTTTTAGTGACTGGTTTTTTAGATGTATCACAGACATTGGAAATTTAAATTTCGAACCAGATTACATTTGTTTATTTCGGATACAAGAACAATCAATAGAAATAAGTAAATTCAGATGGGGCGAACAGATACCTGATATGAAAAAAACACGAATGTTTGTTGACAATTAATTTTTTAAGAGAAATGAAATTCTTGTTTTTTTTTCTACAAAACAAAAAGTCAGAATTCATCATTGTCTTCGAATTATTTGTTTAATCCATGATAATTTAAATATGTAGAAACCTGTGTTACCTTTTTGTTTTTTGAAAAATATATCGCCTATCCTTTACACAAAAAACATATATTCACCAAAATTTTTCCAAATTAAAATTATTAATTGATTAAAAAAAAATACTCAATTAAAAATTTTAATTTTCTCAAGCAAATTTTTAATTGAAACCAGGTTAGTTAGGTTATGTGGCAGCCCGATGTATCAGGCTCACTTAGACTATTCAGTCCATTGTGATACCACAGTGGTGAACTTCTCTATCACTTGGAAGTGCTGCCCGATTTCCATGTTAAGCCTCAATGACAAGGGACCGTCCTTCTTTTATAAGCCGGGTCCGACGGCGTTCCAGCATTCCAGTGAAACCAACTTAGGAGAAGGCTTTGAAAACCCTCAGAAATGTCACCAGCATTTCTGAGTTTTTTGGGATAACCACACGCTGAAAAACTTTTCGGTTGTTCGTTCGTAAGCACGGAATCGAACCGGCCACGAACCTTGTGTGTGCAAGGCGGCATGCTAACTCATTGCAACACGGTGGTTCCCACCCGTGGTGCAAAAGATCAATTTGTTTAACTTGACTTTTGATTCAATGAATCATTTCAATTAAAATATTCATTGGAATCAGATTAATTTCTTTGAATTAAAAAAGACAACAAATATTTTTTTTTCGGTGTACAAGTCTAACTCTAATAAGCATTGCACCACATTCGTAAAACTCTCTATCAAAATATGTGTGATCTAAGAATTAATAACATCTTTTCGGAGAAATATTGATCGTTTTGTCTGTGAATGTTTTACACCAGCTGCTTTTCTAATACCTTAGAAATGAGCCGGAAGGTCAATCCGATAGCTAGATATTTTTGTTTTTAATTCAAATTATTCATGTTTTCCTGTTGTATATTGTTTTGATTCTCTTAGCTGTAGCACCAGCGGTAATGCTATACATATTTGACCCTCGCATAGATTAATTGAGCTGTCCTCAATATTCTAAAATTCTTGCCAATCGCCTATATATAATTTTTTTTTGGGCAACTCTCCCAAACAGCACAACCATGCCTTATATTGGCAAAATGTCCTTTATTACTGGCTAGCAATAAAACATCAAGTAAATTTGCGTATTGGCCACCGGCGTCAAGCATCTTAAGACATTGTTATATGGGGCTTAATAAAAAAAAATTATATTTAAATGCCTGCAGTGCAAAAGGTAAAAAGAGAAAAATATTGGAATTCTAAAAAGCAGAATCCCTGAGTATTCGATACGTGTTCAATGAAAAATTACTCTATGTAAATTGGTCAACCATGTATTATTGATAATATTGAATATATCCAAAAATTATTTGACATATTGTAGTGTGTTTTTATTACACCTCCCCCCTTAATCACACGCAGGATTTGATTTAAATCTCATAAATTATTTCGTTTAGAAAAATATCTAGATAAAATAAAAAAAAAACTAGTTTTTACAAACTTTTACCAATTAATTGTATATTAGAGACATGTATTAAAATTGCCCATTCTTGGTTAAACTCATTTTTTTCATGTCATTTTGTATGTCTTGTCCATCCCGCGGTAATTGTGCAAGCCTACAAACGCAATCCAAATATTCACCTAGACAATATTGGCAAAAAAAAGAGAGCTGTAGCAGTTGTAATTACGATGTTGTAAAGCAAATAAATCAATTGGGTCTACCTGAAGGTTAATAAGTGCGTCTCTGCGTCTGTAATAAAATGAAATGAAAACCTCAAATCAAAAATCATTAATTCTTAAGCGAATGTTTAAATATTTAAATCATGGTGTTTTTTTTTCAGTTCGAAATCGTTAAACCACAACTTGGCACAGTTTCGAAATTTGTGTTTGGAAGAGGGAAAGAGATAAAATTGGTTCTTTTTCAGACAAATATGACAATGCTGCCTAAAACGATGAAGTGAATTAGAATAAATACTACGTTAAATTATAAAATGAATATTTGTCTCATTGAACATATTTAAGCTGATCATATCATTCCCTGGGCGGTTGTGACTGTCCGTCGCTGCTCTCCCTTTGACTGGTCTGAGTGCACAACATGTATTTTGCCGTCACCTTCCAACCTTTTTATATCTTGCATTGGTTCCATTCAATTATTTTATTACTTATTTTTTATTGCTCCCCAAGACAAAATGCTGTTTCGGTGGCAGAGTAAAGAATATAATGCATGGCAGGTATACCTAATAGGAATTGGTATAATTTCAATGAGTTTTTTCTATGCTTTTTCTGGTAAAGTTGATTTCAATAATTCCGAATTTTTAATTATTCATGTCCTATGGACCAAGCTACTGCTATTTTATTTATATGTGTATTTATTGTGTATTGTAAATTTAATTTCTTGTTTGTAATCATTTATGTTTTTTTAACGAATTTCTAATATTTCTAATGTTTTTTGTTCCCTCTTCATTATAGATCCATGGTTGTTTATGTTCAATTATACGAGATACAAGTATATTTCTAAAAAAAAAAAAAAACAAAAACATTGTACTAAAGTACCTATTCCAATTGTACAATTGAATTGACTCCGCTACTGATCAGCTCATAAACCATGGTTTGAGCTATTTATTGTATTTTGCTTATTTGTATTGCGATTAATAAAATTAAAAACTTTCAGTTTTTATAATTTTAGAAAGCTGCTAGAATTTTCAATTTTTTTATTTGTTTTTGAAATACGATATATAATGTCATGGTGTATGAATTTTATTTTTTTTAATGGCGGTGTTTGCAAGGCCATTTAATTTTGTTTTTTTTTTTTGTTTTTTTTTGTAGAAATATAGCACACATTTATGATATTCGGCTTTTATGGGTCAATTGCAAATTTACTTTCGAATGCATAAACCAGAAAACAAAAGATATAAAACATCACTCGTGAATATTAAGTCACGCTAATGAAATTTAAAAACTCTTTGGTGCCTTTAATATTAATTTTTCTACACTGATTTAATGAAACATTGTTTATATATCCGCTGGAAAACTGTTTGGTATTTTAATAAGACACGATCAATCATAAAATCATTATTTGCTAAGGCAAAAAGGTTTATTCCCCCCCAAAAAAATAAAGGAATACTAATCTATGGTCGATATTCGGCCAAGTAAAATGAGTGTAAACACCAACGATCGTCACCAAAAAGTAAAAAAGTTCTAACCAATATAGATAGATATTGTGAAGCTCAATATATCCTTACATTAAAGCTTGAGATTCGAGCTTAATTTGAATATATATGTACTTCATATTTTTGCATATCCTTCCACGAATTTATTTAAAAATTGGTGTACAAGCTTTTAGTTTTGCTCAACTGCGTATTTTTTGGGGTATGAAGAAAAATCTATCCGCCAAATTCGCTTGGCATGGGAAAGAATAACATCGAAGAAACGAGTCGATACTCGTTTAACAGGAAATACATATACAGAGCGTTATACGCCATGAAAAAAGAAGACTGGACTGAATGGCCATAGTTTGCCAGAAGAGCCAAGCATTTTCTCAGTTTACTTAAAGGATTAACATATTTAATCACAAAATTATAATCGGCTAATTTAAATGATGAGAAAAATATGTTATGGATTTCTTGGGCTTAGTAAATTGTTAAAAAAAGTAAACATTTCTACTTAAAAAATTATTTTTTATCTCTGAGTGTAATCTTAATAATCATGTTTTCCCTCATTGGTTATGTTTTATGATATGTTTAGTTTGTTTTTTTCAACGTCGTTTCTCATATGTAAAAACTGCATCATTACGATCATAGACCGTTTTTTTGCGGACACTCTTGCCACGCTGATTTTTAAGCAAACAAAAATCGATTTCCCATGGCCTGTTTTTTGTTGTGGCTATTTTAATTATGTATTGTTCTTTTGCTATGCTGTTAAATTTTTTTTTTTTTTTTTGTTATGGCACTGGTGTTAGGCATACGTAAGGAAATTGTGGCCATAAGTTGCGTTTTTTGTTTTTTCATTTTTTATTTCTTCAATTCATTTAAGCAAAATGACACGTTTTGCGGTTTGAATGTCTAATCGATGCGTTATTTGGTTGTTTATTAGAATACGTTGTATATTCAATTAGCTAACCTTTTTTGCTAAGAGCGGGCTTGTGGTGTATATCATTCGTCTAATTTAGCAATAATTTGTATGGCAAGCGACAGAATTGGAGAAGAATAGTTTCTTGTTGTCTTCGTTATTGTCATCATCATCATCGTAGCTAATCGACGATATATCAGGGCTTTCGCTTGCACTATTGTGTTATATTGCCTAAAACATAAACCTTGTCTAATTAGATATAAATGTTATAAAGAACAATAACAAAAACTAAAAAAATCACACTGATCACACACATTTTTCAATTGTAGTCCAGCTTGACATAGACATCAACACCCACGCCGGTTACCTGAAAACGGAACGACATAGAATCGAAGACGATACTGACAACGCGGCTACCGATCAACAGTGTTGCGGTGCGCCCCAATCACAGCCCTTGTGAAGAGGGAGACCACAAGTTATATTTTTTTTACCCCCCAACGAACAATATTTCAATATAATTTTTAATATCTCTCGTCTAGGGATTCCATTGGCGATTTATTTGTTTGTTTTATATGTCATAAAATAAATTCATTTTATTTAAGTTCAATTCGGCCTTTTATTTGTGTATGGCTAGTTTAATTCTCCTTCCTCTCATCTCCATCTCTCTCTCGCTTTCATACATACACCTCTTTTAGTCATAATCTCACATAATTTGCTATTATGGCTTATAAAGGGGGGTGGGTTATTCAGAGTATCGATTGTTGGTTGGCGATCTGTTTTTCGCATTTGTTTACATTAAACATCCGCGAACCATAAACAAAGCGCAAGCAACAGCTACAGCTAACATATACTCCCAGCTCACTCATCAACTTACTATTTCATTATAAAAATTTTGTATGCTTTATATAATGGTATACAATCGATCAATTAACATTGGTTTTCTCTGGCCATTTGGTTGTTCTTAGGATGAATGATAAGAAGAAGGTGTTACTGTTGCCAACCACCCCATAACCTATAGCACGTTTATTGTTGATGTAAAAGGTGCCTGGAGTTGAGAATGTCAGCTATGAAAAAAAAAAAGAAAAATTCACGGGCCAAAGCTCGGCGTAGACCGATTTAAATTATACCTTATCTGATATCTTAAATAGTTAAACAGTAAACTTTGTTTGTAAATAACTTTAAATTAACTTTTTTAAATTCCCGTGTAAAAATTGATATGTAATGTGGATCTGATTGATCTCAAAAATGAGACAGATCCAATGATACGATAGAATTGGAATAATAGCAAGTAGAGATGTCAGAATCTTATATTATATCTGTTACATAATCTGATGTATCATAGCAATGCCTTATATATCCCTTCATATCTTCTTAGATCTAATGTGTCATTTTAGAGATCCGACTCAATTTTGAGTCGGGTTGTTTTATTATGGAGTATAATTTAGCCAAAATTAATTTAATTATATGGAAATTGGTCAAAAGACAAAACAAATTTAATTTAATTATAATTTATTTGATCTGGCACTTTTTTGCTTTAAATTTAAATTACAAGAAAATAGAACAAAAAACAAAAATAAAAAGGCCAAGAGTGAATTTGGCCATATAGTCCATCTTCGATCTTGGCCGATCACCCTTTTATGATTGGTCGAAAATATTAATTACGATAACCGGTTAATGCTGGAGATGGGGTTTTTATGAACAGCTTTTGTTTTTTTATGGAAAGTTTTTTCTTTTCTTTAACAAAAAATGTGATCCATGCCCAAAAGTTTCAGTCGTGTCCATGAAAGTTTAAATTTTTAGATATCTGCCTCATCCCTAGTTACGTTCGCAGCGTTGCAATTTAGTCTTTTTCCCGCTAGATTTGGCTTTTTTTTGAAGACGTTGTAGCGGAAAAACTAATGCATTTGAGCATTTAGCCTTTTGCTTTTTTTTCTGCGCTTTTTTTCATGGACCCCTATTTAGCTATTTTTGGCCTTTTTTTATTTTCGACATGTTTCTATTGAAAATATGGATAACTCGGCGTTTGGTTAATCTAAGCCTTGAGCAAGTATAAGGAGTTCCACATATTTCAAAGCTCAGTTGAAAAACATTAATAATGATCCAGCCATTATGCGGGCATTTTTGTACAAAATACACCCTTTGTTGTAAAGTTTTTTCATTATAATACATAAAAGTTATCGTAAAACTTTAAATTTATCTATTACCATGACAAATTTGCTGTTAGATAAACTGTCGTAAATTATTGGGAATGATTATCATGTTTGACTCGTTTATCCTTTTTATGTTATTATAATATTCTAAAGTATTACGAGTATTTACTAAATTAAAAATAGTAAGAAATGTTGAATAGCTTTGTGCACCTGAAAAATATTGTCGTCTCCTTAAAAATACGAAACGTGAAATTTTGTGGGTTATAATAGCATTTGTGAATTTCTTTTATATAACTGTTTTCCTTGTCGCAAAAAGACGATAAAGTCGTTTTGTCCCCATAATTAAGTGAATTCCGACTTTAAAAAAATGGGTTGTTTTCCATGAAAGAAGGAAGAATTAATGAATATAGTCCTGTTAAAATGTGAGAGTTTTTTGCATCTTAACGCCCACAAAACCAAAATAGCGTTTCCAAAAAAATAGGAAGATGTTTTTTTAACACTGTTATTTTTAAAAACGTATATATACAATAATTTCTAACTATGAAATCGAGTCTGAATTTGGAAATTTAAGTTGGCGTTAGCAACGTTTTTTAAAGCACTTTGATAGCTCTATGGAGAAAAGGAAAATGAAATGTTTTTTACTGGGAAATGTAAACTATAGGTATTTTCTGCAATTTAAAATAAAAGTAATGTATTTCGAATTTTCACAATTTCAAATCCAAACTAAAATTTTACTTTAAAAAAAAGTGATCAAAAATCATTTTATTTTACGCAAATCCAAAAAACATGCTTAGATCATTTAATTATTTTAAATAACAGTAAAAGTAAAATAAGAGGTGTGGGAAGGTAGCTCTCCACAAAACGAGACTTCAGTAAAAAAATTTGTGATAGTAAATCAAAATGTATCGAATACGCAAACAGAGCTAATATGCCTTAGATATGTTACAGTCTTCACAGAAGTGGAATTAAAATGAAAAATAATATGCATTGTAAGTGAAATAAAGTCTTGTAAGTTTGTTAAAATATCGGAGTGCGGGAGAGAGAGAGTGACTTTTGATTAACAAAAAAAAGTTAGGTTTTTTTATCTAGGCTATTTTTAGGGATTTTTTACGCTTTTGTATCTATTTTTTGGGGCAAATCTAGCGTTTTTCGGTGAAACAATTCTGGCAAACGCGGTTATCGTCAATGGGTGCGGTATAAAACTAACTTGGAATGTGCATTTTAGAAGAAGTTAAAGATGCAAGATCTGTTTTAATTCTCTCAATGCCATACAATTTATCGACCTCTGAATCTCTTTTCAATGTCGGCAGGCGGGCTAAGTTTCACCAGATGAAATGGCGAAAAAAGTGGGAATTTCAATGCTTTGAGCCGTTGTACATTCGACAATGACGAAATTAGTATACTTCCCATTCTATTGTCGAAGGGCTTGAGTAATAGAAAGTTAAAAAATCTAATCTTCACGGCATTGATATACAGTGAAATCATGTCTGGGTCAGTATTGGCAAACATCTGGTGCAAAATCTACAGACAATATTTGATAAACCATTAATATATAAAAACTGGTCGAAGCGTCTTTGCCTGCTTTGCAAATTGTTTGGAGGCTAAAAGGTGAGAGAACCATGTTGCCTTTAAAACTTTTTAAAATGCTCATTAAATTAAAATATAAAATAAGAAAATACAACTACAGGATGTCAATATTCAGAAGTTTAAAAAATCACAGCAATTATTTTTATAAATGCTGAAATTGGAGTTTCGGATTTGGTTTTTTATTTTTTTATTTCTTGAGGAAGTTATAGATGACAGCTTAATATTACTAACAAGATGTAACACTTGTTAGTGTTAATTTCAACTTCTATTGATCCCGTTTCTA
>PGFW01029417.1:595-14173 GCA_003123925.1 Haematobia irritans | reverse complement strand
ATTATTGATCCAATAAAAAATTAATTGATACTATTAATTTTTGTGATTGATTTTTGTATCAATTAAAAAAATTGTCGAATCAATTAAATTTTTAATCGATTATTTTCTAAAACTCAATTAAGACTTTATTGGAAAAATTTTCGTGAAATTTTTTTCTGTGTAGTTATTTAAGGTCAAATTACATCCCCTTTTCATAACAGGGATTTGAATAACTAGGCTCTACTTCAGAAAATCCTTAATAATTCGATACCTTTAAGATTCTCTGAAAAACTTTGTGGTTTTCAGTTGAAACTGGAATAGAACCCAGAACCATTTGTATGCAAGCCTGGCATGCTAACCATTGCACCACATTGGCTCCCTTAGGATCTTATTTAGGCTTCATATATGAAATGCAAAATTTGCATTTTTATACCCTCCACCATAGGATGGGAGTATATTAACTTTGTCATTCCGTTTGTAACACATCGAAATATTGCTCTAAGACCCCATAAAGTATATATATATTCCGGATCGTGGTGAAATTCTGAGTCGATCTGAGCATGTCCGTCCGTCCGTCTGTTGAAATCACGCTAACTTCCGAACGAAACAAGTTATCGACTTGAAACTTGGCACAAGTAGTTGTTATTGAGGTAGGTCGGATGGTATTGCAAATGGGCCATATCGGTCCACTTTTACGTATAGCCCCCATATAAACGGACCACCAAATTTGGCTTGCAGGTCTTCTAAGAGAAGCAAATTTCATCCGATACGACTGAAATTTGGTACACGGTGTCAGTATATGGTCTCTAACAACCTTGCAAAAATTGGTCCACATCGGTCCATAATTACATATAGCCCCCATATAAACCGATCCCCCGATTTGGCTTGCGGAGCCTCTAAGAGAAGCAAATTTCATCCAATCCAGCTGAAATTTGGTACATGGTGTTAGTATATGGTCTCTAATGACCATGCAAAAATTGGTCTGCATCGGTTCATAATTATGTATAGCCCCCATATAAACCGATCACCAGATTTTACCTCCGGAGCCTCTTGGAAGACCAAAATTCATCCGATTCGGTTGAAATTTGGTACGTGATGTTAGTATATGGTATCGAACAATCATGTAGGAATTGGTTCATACAGTCCCTAATTATATATAGCCCCCATTTAAACCGATCCCCAGATTTGACCTCTGGTGCCTTTTGGAGAAGCAAAATTCATCCGATCTGGTGGAAATTTGGTACGTGGTGGTAGTATATGATATTTAACAACCATGCCAAAAGTGGTCCATATCAGTCCATAATCATATATAGCCCCCATATAAACCGATCCCGAGATTTGGTTTTGGAGCCTCTTGGAGGAGCAAATTTCATCCGAGTCAGTTGAAATTTGGTACATTGTGCTAGTATATGGCCGTTAACAACCATGCCTAACTAGGTCCATATCGGTCTATAGTTATATATAGCCCTCAGATAAATCGATCCCCAATCACACAAAAATTGGTCCATATCAAGTTCATAATTGTATATAGGCCCAAGATAAGCGACACCATATTCAATGCTGGCTCTCTACGTACCGTGCCAATAGTCCCAATATCGATTCGTACATTATTTTGTAGACCTTACCATACACATACCTTTTTGTCTAATATAATACCACGTATGTGGACTAACTTCACTAATTTAGAAATACGATGTTAAGAGTTTTTAAGATACCACAACCCAATTAATTCGGTTGTGGATGAACAGTGCCTCCGTAGAAGTTTTCTACCGCAATGCCATGGTGGAGGGTGCATGAAGATTCGCGCTGTCCGAACTTACCCGTATATCTGTGTTTAGCTCTTTAGTTTAGCCACAATCCATAATAGACTCTGCCTTTACCATTTTCTCCATACGTATATCCTTTTCTGCTTTACAATTTCTACTAATTTTTTTTTGCATGCGTAAGTATAATGTGATAAATAAAGGAAATTCGCTGTATTTATGGTAATTACCATTTCATTGAAATGAACAAGGAAGCTCTGAGATATAGGAGGGAAGCTAGCCATCATTTGCCAGGACGCCATTAAAACGTTAATGGCCTATAAGAACATCGAAAGAGTTCTACTTGAATGGATCTGTAAGGAATCGTGAAATTCATGGAAATGGACAGTGTGTGTGCAGTGTGTAATTGTATGTGTGTGGTGAGAGATGTTCGTTTCAATGTTAGTTGTTGAAGTTTGTTTTGGGGTGTTTGCCCCCCTTCGGCTTAAAGGAAGCCATAAAAAAAGATTTTCCATTTTCCGTTTTTTTTTGTGTTTATAACGAGTGTCTCATGAGCCCTAGAAATGAGATGCTTGGTTTTCAATATTGCTAGGGCATATGAAGTAACGAATGGCCATTACATCGTTAGATTTTCAATTTGGGGAGGCGAATCATTTAGGATCATTTAGTGAGGCCAAGGAGACGGAGTTTTAATAAATAAAAACAATTTTAATCCCAATTACAAATCATTTCTGCGTTACAAGGCAATGCATATATATTTTTGATATTACTAATATTTAAATATTGAAAGAATTCCACGACATGATTTCCAATGTGCTAATGATGCGATAAAATATTTTTAAAGTGCGTTGGATTAACAATTTTATAAATACATATAATGATTATTATAGTTTTTTTTTGGAGTCAACTTTAAATATTTTTTACCAGTCATGTTTTTAGTTGGGCTTTTCGAAAAAATCTATTTTTAGTTTACAATTGATTTCTGCTTCCGAAACGAAATTTCCAATCAAAAAACCAATTTGGACAGTACAGTTTATATAGGAGCTACAATCAGCCATGAATTAACCATAAAATCGATATTGCGACAACCGAATATGTTTAGGATGGACAGAAAAATTAATATTTGACACAAGTTTCAGTTCAAGTAGTAAAAGTAGTGAAGGAAAAAACAAAAATAAATAAACTAGCAGAAAGAAATGTTGCTAGATCAGCTAATAACTGGTTATTTAAAAAGTACAGAAGGCAAAAGACAACAGAGATGATTTAGATTACACACAAAAAAAAATTTTGTTTTACTTAAATCATAAAATTATTGATCCAAGATAATTTTAATTGAAATGGAAATTATAGTATCATCACAAAGTCAATTAAAAATATAATTGTACAAATAAAAAATTAAATAGAACAACTAATTTTGTGATTGAATTTTGCAATTTTAAATTTAATTTTTTTTTTTGAATCAATTAAATTTTTAACTTGAATATTTTTTAAAAATCCATTAAAATTTAAATTGAAAAATTTTTGTCATATTTTTTTTCTGTGTACCACCGATTCCAATTTACACATAGATGAGTGCCTACTAGACCTAAAAAACTGTTTTTGTGTCCAAAGATTGTACGTCTTAATTATTTTTCATGTTTTGAAATCAATACGTATGAAATGAAAACATATTTTGGTAAACTTAAAATATTCTTCTGGCTAAAAAAAATATACCAAACAAGAATTTAATATTAAAAACACATCGTAAACCATAAAAAAGTAACACAATTATCGTAAATATTTTTAATGAATTTAATTTTATCTGAAAATGAAACTCAAATGCTTTAATTTGTCATATTCGTCGAAAATGTACGTCTTAATTATTTCAATGTCAATCGTAATACCAGAAAAAAAAAAAGTCAAATGCGCATACAGAAAAAAATTCACGAAAAATTTTCCTTAAAATTTTAATTGTTTTTAAAAAATCAATTAAAAATTTAATTGATTCAACAATTTTAATGAAACAAATTCAATCACAAAATTAATAGTATCAATTATTTTTAATTGGACATTTTTTTTGATGCCTTCATTAATTTTTAATTGATACTATCATTTCTGTGATTGAAGACATTTCAATTAAAAAACAAGTGAGTAAAGTAGAAAGTTCGGGCGGGCCGACTATATTCATAACCCTAAACCACCCTACTGGCTGAATGTAGTAACATAAGCATGTTGTGCATAAGCATTGTAGATGTATTCATTGGTATATGTTTTTGGAGAACATAAAGGGGGGTAACATGCTTATGGGTGTTCTTGCCACACTCTGAGCAGAAATGTCTAATATTTAGGAGTTATAGTTTATGTTTGCACACAAAAGAGTTAGTATGCACTAATATTGAGTTCTTGTTTAAAAGAAAGAGGAAATCGGTCAATTAGTTGTGGTAATAAATCAAAAATTTCTGCAACAGGGCAATAGATTTATGCAAGAGCTACATGTAAGTCAAAATACGCATCAGCTTAGTAAATCAAAATTTGAAAATTTGGGAATTAACATAAAGTTAATAAATAAAATTATGCCCAAATATGACAGAGATCGATGCGATGCATATATATGGAACCTATATCTAAATCTGAACCAGTTGTATAATATTCTTGCAGGTATGATTGAACCACAGAAGGGTCACTTTGTGTTAAAAATTTGAGGTACGACAGTTAATAATGAGGCTCCTATGGTCAAAAAGGTTATGGGGCAAAATTTGTTTCAAAGAAAAAGAAATTCAAAACGATTTCGATGAAATATGCGCACATACAGTTAGAGGTATAGAAGATTATAATTTAGCCAACTTTGAGCACTATCGGTTTGATAAATAAGGGGTTTTACGGTCCAATTTGGGCAAAATCGGACGTACATATATATGGGAAGCTACATCTAAATCTGAACCGATTTTCGATTATTTTTGGCACATATTGTCAGTACCATAAAAGATTAGAGTAAGCCAATTTGGAGTAAGATGCGCTTCAATAATATAAGGTTTTTTATGGCTAAATTTGGGGAAAATCGGGGCGAGTACATATATTATGGGAGCTTATATCTAAAATCTGGAAACCGATTTCGATGAAATTTGCAAACTTAAAGGGTGCAAAATGAAAAATTTTACTATGTGCAAAAATTTGGATGACGATCGTTTGTAAAAAAAGGCGCAACGTGACTCTCCATTTTCGAATCGGGCGATACATATATATGTGGATGCTATATCAAATTTGATCCGATTTCTTTCATATTCAATAAGCGTTCATCCTTTGTGCCAAAAAAAACCCACCCTGTACGCAAATTTCATCCATAATCGGTTTAATAATTGCGAACCGAATGCCTGTGAAGAAACAAATACATGGACAGACGGACGGACACCGAAGCGCCAGAGCATCGACCTCTGGGTGATTCTGAAGTACGATCGGTATATATTTTATGGGGCTAAAATCAATTATTTCTGAAGGCACATTTTTTGGTCCCGAATCAAACTTCATTATACCCTGACCACTATGTGGTTTAGGTTTAATATATTAATTTGGATAAATTTCGTGATTTGAATCAGATTTTTTTTGTGTGTATGAGTGAAAAACAGTACATAAAAATATGCTCGGCTGGCTAAAATATGCAAAAAAAATTATATAAAAAATAAATATCGTAAACCTATGAAAAAGTAACAATAAAAAACTAATTATAGTAAAATATTTTTAAATCTAAGTGAATTATTTATTGAAAATTAAATACAAAATGCTTTATATGTAATTTTTAGATGGAAACTATAATAAAAAAAATCTATTCATAAATTATTTAATAAGAATATATCAATGATATAGAAGATGTTTGTTACTAAATTAAGTTTTTGGCAAATATATTATGGTTTTGCAAAATTACAAATACCATTTTACAACTGACAAAGCTAAAGCGTTTCTTGGAAATACCATAACAATACCAGAAGATTAACTAGGCAATTAAAAAAAGTCAAATTAATAGAAATAAATTGGACTTTAATTTAAAAACAAAAATGATTAACTTAAAGTAATTTATTAATAGTTATTTTTTAATTGATTTTTCGATATAAATGTATACACTGTATATGATAGCCTGTGTTGATTTATTTATTCGTTGATATGGGTGGCGTAATGAAGGTGCCTTTTATGGATTGACACTTCATACGTCACCTTACCCAAACTTTAAATCACAATATCATAAACGCAATATTGTAACGGGCATTTTCATGATTCACATGGGAAATTGTTTAAAAATAACGTAAGAATATTGTATAAAAAAGGCTATAAATGTATATGCTTGGCTTGAGTTAACTTAAATTATTTTCCTTGAATATTATGCAAAATTTATTTAAAAAAAAATCCCTTGCACAGTACCCAAAACAAAAATTTATTTTACCTACGCCAAAGTTAATATTGCGTAATACAATCAAAGGCTAAAATTTCAGGCCCTAAAGCTCTAAGTTTTTTCTATAGTTTTTGTTTCTTTTAGAAATGAGAGTCCTCCTAAGGGAATGTTCATATTTTTGGACAATAAAAACCTCTAATGGGCCTTAGAAAAAATAAAGGCTTATAATGATAAAAGTAATTAGGAAAAACAAATATAAAAATCCTAAACGAAAAATTGAGATGATTTCCATCACATAGCGGAGTGAAAAAAGAGAATTCTTTAAAATTTTCAATAGCCTGAATTTGTTTAAATAAGAAGGCCCTCAAATTGTCATTATCAACAAAATAAAGAACCAACAAATCATTATCAGTTTTTTCGATACGCAAAATGACCAAAACACAACAAAGGGCAACAACAGTAAACAATAAGAAGCCCACTTTTGGTCAAGTCCGAATGTGGTGGATCTTGTATTCCTCGGTAAAAATAAATTTGCTTTGGCATAAATAGACACTAGCCTTCTGTAAATACTCACTGAAGAAATATTTCTTCTAGTCGCTGTATGGGAAAAATACATTTCACACTCACTGAGTCATAACATAGTCTGGATAATTTGTTTTGTTGCTTGATATTTTGATATTGATAAAACAACCTAGACATGCATTATGCGAAAGAAGGGTCAAAGGCAGTTGTTCTTTCTACATATTAAGGTTGCTGTTATGAAATGTGCTCCTTACAAGCCCTTTCAGTAGTAACTAATAATGAATGGGAGTGTAATATTGTGTGTGTGTTGTGTAATTTTTTTTTTTGAAATGGATTTATCAAAGAATTTTGAATTAGCCGAAGTAACGTTAGTAACTCTAATAGAAAATTATTTTTCAAGATTTGGCCTTAAGAGTTTAGAAGCTACAAGTTTTTGCTATTGTTCTTCCAAGTCCGTGCATTGGTAATCCCCTTCATGCCCAGGTGTGAGTGTCCCAGTTTTTCAAAAGTTGCTTCCAAAGACCCCAAAGAGAATTTCAAAAAAATTAAACAAAAAGTTAGATTTTATCTTTTAATCAACACTTTGAGTGATTGCAAGAAGGACCAGTTAGCCAAATCAGATCACGAAAGTGATATTTTCTCTTAGCTGTGGGCTTAGTTGGGATAGTGTTGCAATTTACGAGAACGATGCCTTTTGTTGTAAGGTCCTGCATGACTTTTTCGGTATAGTGGTAGCCCGAATTCTCAGTTTCACGTTAGACTATTCAGTCTTTGTGCTACCACAGTGAGAACTTTCTCTCTTATCGCTGAGTGCTGCCCCGATTTAATATGTCGACTCAAACACAAAGAACCTCCTTTTTATAGTCGAGGTCCTAATGGGCGGATGCGTTGAAACGCAAAAGATAAGGCTGTGAAACTCAATCAGAAATGTCACCAGAATTACTAAAGAAGGTTAATCCATCACTCAAAAACTTATTAGTTTTTTGTCGAAAACTAGGATTAAACCGCTTGATTCCTTTTATGGCAGCGACGGCATTTCTAACAATTGCATCTACGGTGGCTCCCTGAAGGTGACTGTGGATAATATGACCAATATTTTTGATTGGAGCCTATTCAATCAGATCAAATAAATATGAATAAACATGATTACCATCAATGTGATTTTTCAAAAACACTATCTTTTCTCCCACTTTCATTGTATGAGTACCTTTTTCTTCATATTTGAGTGAAATTCTGGATGTAAATATAACTTTTGTCATAGGAAATATTCAATAAACAATTATCTTAGGAGGATCATAAGTTTAATAGCCATTTTAATATATGTATATAAGAAAATAAAAAAATAAAACAATTTCATAAAAAGCTATTAAAAAGTATTAATGATAAAAACAATTTTTATTAAAAAGAAATACGAATTAAGTAATCGGAAAATTTTTGTTTTTTTTTTGTGAATCATTAATATTTTTTATCTTATTTTATTATTCTAATTTGCGTATCTGTTTTGCTTTCACAATTATTCCCAATGGCCTAAAATAAATAATCAACATATCTCTGATTTTTATTTTCAAACAATTTTATAACACCCTGAATGGACCCATTTTTTCTAAAGACACTATCGTCGCCTCTTGTGTCCTTATCGCAATGTGCGTTATGAATTCCAGTTAATATTCATTAAATATAAACTACGAATTCAATCACCATGACATAATGTCATGAAAACATAACGAAGTCCACACTAACACAGCACATCCACTTCACAAAATCCAGAGGGATACTTACATACACAGATATAGACAAGTCAAATGTTTTATAGCCTCTTTCATTCATTCTCGTTGTTGTTGCTCGTCGCATCTGAGTGTTTTTTCATTAATTTATCACACGTATGCCCACGCATACAAACACAAGCAACACCACAAATGCCAACATTTTCTACTCAAATAAAGGCAAGTTACTTCTTTACATCACGAGAGTGAGAAATAATGAATCTTGAGAGTGAGGAATATGAATTGGAGACATTAACATACCACGTGATAATGTTGGTATGATTTGCTGCAGAAACATTTTATGACGTCGATCCAAACGAAGCAGTTAAAAAAGACAAAATGTCGAGAAAACGGCAACGAAAACATTTGTAGATTTTCTTTATAAATAAAGCAAAACTTGTCTTGTCTGTGACATATTGACAATGTTGGTCTTTATTTGTTTCGATTCATTAATTTTTCTTTTTATTAAAATATTTTTTGTTTGTTTTTATTTATGTGGCTGGTTTAGAGTCCATGTAATAATATGGCCATTTCGTTATCGATATTGCTAGAAATTAACTTTTAAACCCTAAAGTTATTTAACCCTTGTAACTACCGGATGTCGGCACTACAGAGGACATTCGAAAGGACACCAAATTCAATTTCCCACCTTAGTTTGCGATTTATTTCTTGATAATTTTCTAGTAGAAGACTGTAGTTTAAATGACTCTATAAATAATTTTTCCATATTGATGTAAAATACATTTTCTAATATAGATAATCAACGTAAAATAAGCAATATTGAGACCATTTTTCTACTGTAAATCTGTAGTAAATGGATATTCATATAAAAATTATAGCTGATATTATTTCAGATCCTTTTTTGTAATTTTTCTCGATAGTGAAAGGGTTAATTTCTGTGTATTTCTGTCAAGAATCCGACACGACACTTTTGGTGTATCGGCAGCCCGAATATTTTTTAGAGGCACTTAGACTAGTCATGCCATTGTGATACACCAGGGGTAAAACTTCTCTCTATCACCTGAGTTGCCTGCCCGAGTTCTATGTTAAGTCTCAATGACAAGGCCGTCCGTTTTATAGCCGAGTCCGAACGGCGTTACATATTACGAGTGAATACCAACTTAGAGAAGCTCTTGAAATACTCATGAAAATGTCACCCAGCATTACTGAGGTGGGATAATCCACCGCTGATAAAACTTTTTGGTGTTTGTAAGAGAACTGGGCTTGACTCCCATGAGCGTATGCTAATTCAAGGTCGGGCATGCTAATCACTCGCACCGTGGTGGCACTTTTCTTGACCATTTTAAGAACCTGAAGTAACGTATCATTAATGCCGATTTCGAAAATTGGTCTCTCTTTTAGTCATTCGTCCTTTTTTTTAATAATCGCCCATTCAATCAATCAGATCTTCGCTATAGTTTTATATCTCATCCATTTAAAAAATGCAATTTATTAACATTTGGTTATTTGTGGAGTTGGGCATATTCCCAAAAATACCTTCCGGATTTTATAAATAATACCAATACTAATTCCACTACATCTCCTATTATTATTTATCTTTCTTAATCCAAGAAAGGTTCAATTTTTCAACCAGAAAATATAAGGAAATAGGAATTTTATAAAAAAAACACCATTACTAAATGGCATGAAATACATCCAATCCTCTTTTTGAAATCGATCAAACAATCGTTTTAATCTTTCGCTTTTTTTTTTCTTTTTTTCTGCTTGACAATGAAAAATATTGTGTTACACATACAAAAGGGGAAAAAATACAATATTTTATTGTTTATTCCCTTTTGGGTCCTTGTTCCGACTCCAGGCCCTTTAAGCGGGAGTGGAGAGGACGCGGGGGTGAGCCAGATGAATAAAATATCATTCATATTGGCGCTTTTTTCTCGTTTTTCTGTTCTACTTAGTTCACATACTTTGAAGAGACAATCAATTATTATATGAAAAGAGTGCTTCAGAAACAAATGCTCAATTTTATAAGGCTTATGGCAATGGCAGATGACTGTGGGATGTGTTGTTGACTTTGGACAAGGACGATTCCGTAACTACTACTGCGGTGGTGGTGGTCGTGGTGGAAATGCACTGTTGGAACATCTGTAGGCATTGCCTTATTATTTGTCTCAGGCTGTTGGTCCTTTGATTGTTTTTTCAATCAGAAGGATGGTAGTCAATGGACCATCGGACAATAACAAAGAAAGGCTATTTGTTAAGTTTACATCTGTCAATAAGAAAAGCTGGCAGTTATGACCTCAGAACTAAAATCACAATTGGCATGAAAATTATCATAATATTTAGTTTGAGGTTATTTTTCTGAATTTCCTTCATGTTAATAGTTTACGCCAGGAAATTGTAAATATACTCGCTTTGAGATAGAATTTCAATGCGGCGATTCTTTTGAATTTTGACATAATCAAAAACAAAAAAACAAACTAAGTCAATATTTGATTACTTATTCAGTGGATTGACAAATTTTATATTCCGATTGTGTTGCCTACTTTAGCGGCTCATTAACTTGATATAAGTTATGAGCTAACAAAATCGATAACCTAAAAACACCCAAAAGCTATGTGAAAATTTATGGGATTTATGTTCTTCTAAGTCTCGCCCACCCTCCCTCCCCCCCCCTAAGTACATTGGCCACAATATATGTTACTTTTATGTATATCAAAATGAATAATAATTGTGGATATAATTTTCAGTTTTTCAATAAAAGCCGCTCTTTCGTATATGCCAAAGCACTTGGGGGCTTTCAATGACAGCCCTATTTATTAATGGCATATACGTGGTAAATCAGCTGCTATTGCTAAACTACAAAGCAACCATTTTTGCAAAATCCAGATTTTCAAGAGTGTGTTAACTCAAAGATTTTTAGCTATGCATGATTGATGACATTTGAGCAACTGCAATATGGTTTCTACACCCAAGAAGGAATATGATCACCTCAAACATGTTTTAAGAAGAAAATGTGTATTTTTGGGTGTGACCATGTAACATGTTTGTCACTAATCATCACTCCATTTACCCTCCATCACTCCACTTTTTGTTTGCAACAAGTGAAAGGGGAATCTTGAAAAGATTTTGTGGTAAATTATTTTAATTTGTTTTTGATTCAGAGTTATTTATACCCAATATTTATTCAAGGCAATAATAAAACATATGAAAATATTGAAAATAAAGATTTACTTTTTGGAATTCAGAAGATTCCACTAAAAACAATCCGTAAATTTTTTTCCCGCCTTTAGGAAGTACTTACAAGAACAACCCAAAGAAAAAAATCCCATGCAAGTCTTTCATATGATACCCAGAACATATCCGATAAATTAGCGCTTTTTTGGCGCCCAAAGATAACATGCGTGTTCGCATTTTGATTTGAACCAATTATTGATTAATGTCGTGGACTAAAGAGGGAAGCAAAGTTTTATTTTAACATTTTGACGTTCGTTGTGGTTTATCTTTAATAAAGGTAAGAAATAAAAAGAATATTCATGTAAGACGTTATTAATTTGGAAAAATATCCTAATTTTTATTGAAGATTCCAGAAACAAATCTTCAAGGGCCGCAACTCAGAAATTTCGGCCCATGCCCGAAAAAAAATCCTGCAATTTGGGGCAAATGCCCAATATTGTTGACCAGTTATGGGCCAGTGATAGGTTCTTAAAACACTACGTTAGTATAGTGGCTGCCCGATATTTCAAGCTCACTTAGACTTAGACAGTCCATTGTGATACCATAGTGGTGAATTTTTAATTTTTCGTAAACCCAACAATTCAAATACCTGCTTGTTCCGTATACACCCTTTTATTTTCAGTATTACAACTCTTTGTGGAAAAAATAATAAAGTATGGCTTATTTTGAATAAATAAAAATATATTTTGTATTGTTACACGCTTGGTTGTTACAAAAAATCTAATATCCCTGTTACCGACCGGTATGTTACCTCACCAACGAACAAATTGGCTAAGCCAAATCTGGGTGATTTATGCTTGTAGCATCATTTATCAAAGCACCTTGAAAATAATGATCATTATACATATTTTTTGGGCCTGTTTTCGGTTTGTTTCTCTTCTTCTTGTTGTTCTTGGAAAAAATACTTAAAAAAAAAACAAAAACAATAAGATTTTGAAAATAACAATGAAATAATTCGCATAATAAATTACATAATGAAGCCTTATTAATAATCATGTTAACAATGGGAATACAATAGATAACTTTTAGAAAATCGTTTAATATGAAAACCGTATAAAAAGTAACTAAAATAAGTATAGAATAATAACTAAAGATAAGCCCATGTTTTCGTGATTGAATCAGATTTTTTTTGTGTGTATGAAGTGAAAACATACATAAAAATATGCTGCTGGCTAAAAATATGCAAAAAAAATTATATAAAAAATAATATCGTAAACCATGAAAAAGTAACAATTAAAAAACTAATTATAGTAAAATATTTTAAACTTAATGAATTATTTATTGAAAATTAAATACAAATGCTTTATATGTAATTTTAATGGAAACTATAATAAAAAAAATCATATTAATAAATTATTTAATAGAATATACAATGATATAGAGATGTTTGTTACTAAATTAAGTTTTTGCAATATATTATGGTTTTGTCAAAATTACAAATACCATTTACAACTGACAAGCTAAAGCGTTTCTTGGAAATACCATAACAATACCAGAAGATTAACAGCAATTAAAAAAAGTCAATTATATAGAAAATAATGGACTTTTAATTTAAAACAAAAATGATTAACTTAAATAATTTATTAATAGTTATTTTTTAATTGATTTTTCGATATATGTATACACTTATATGATAGCCTTGTTGATTTATATTATTCGTTTAGATATGGGTGCGTATGAGTGTTTTTTTATGGATCAACTCATACGCCTTAACCCAAACTTTAACCACAATAATCATACGCAATATGTAAACGGGCATTTTCACGATTCACAAAATTTTTTAATAAAATAACACTATATTGAATGAGTTTCGTAAGAATATATGTATAAGGGAAAAGGGCTATAAAATGTATATGCTTGGCTTGAGTTAACCTTAAAAGATTTTCCTTGAATTTATGCAAAATTTATTTGAAAAAAATCCCTTGGCACATACCCCAAAACAAGAATTTAATTTACCTACCAAGTTAATATTTGCGTATACAATCCCAAAAGGCTA
>PGFW01029413.1:0-12156 GCA_003123925.1 Haematobia irritans | reverse complement strand
TAACACATTAAATTCGCGATAAAGTATTGAGGGGGTGGGGGGTGGGGGTGGAGGGGGGGGGGTGGGGGGGGAGGGGCAGAGGGGAGATGGGGGGTGGGGGAAGTTGTGTGATAGGCGGCAGTACTCAGCTCTTTTTCAGTTTTAGGCTGCTTGAATGCTTTCGCCTTAAAAATATTAAAAGTGGGTTATAAGCATCGGTTCAACTATACCACAAAAGTTCCTTGTTCAAGTAAAAATAGTTAGCATTGAAAATTTGGTGGTTAGAAAATACTTTGAAGAATATGAAAGAAATTTGCTCGGTTCTCATCGACCTTTGGTGGCAATGTTTTCAATCCCGAAGTTGGAGGAATTGGAAAGCTGTCTCTCTCTCTATATAAGCCCTTTTTCTTTTTATACGCTAAAATTAATTTTAGTGACAACTCTTGTCCGCTTTCAAACTCTTCCTGAGTCTCATTAGTTGTGCATCCTTTGAGGAGCTTAAATAACCCAATCAACTATACAAAGAGTCCTATGAGTATGCCTAATAGCTGGTCCGGCCAGCAAAAAGGCAGTCTTCAGTTTGTACGATTGATTGAGTTGAGTAAACAAACAACCATAAAGCTTACACTTATTACTTTAAGGCGTTCTCAAGCGTTCTCGTTAGATGACTCCCTCCCTCCGATATACGCTTGTTTCCTTCTTGTTTGCTAAGCTTCATTCTAAATGAGGACATGAAGGACAAGTTATTTAACATGTGCAATTAAAAGTGTGTAAGAATAGACACATAGAGACAGACAGTTGGATAGACAGACAGATATACAGACATATAGAAATACAAATACAAAAGCCAAAAGAATATAGACAAGAATAAAAACGGCGCAGATGTGGCCATGACCCACGAATCTAAGGTCTTGAAGAAAATAATAAATACCAAGACCCGAAACAACGCACATTAGACACCAAACATTCTTGAGAAGTACCTAAAAAAGTTTTAAATATAATCTTAACCTTAAGAAAGATCGTATACATTACTACCGAATAGGACATAATATCCCTTCTTGCTCTCGAAGTTCTGTTTCTATGAGGAAGATTTTTCAAATATCATATCAAAAAGTGAGACAAACGAAACCACAAAAAGGCTGATGCAAAGAAGAACTCTAGTCTTGTGACGTCTTTTTAATTTCAGATAGGCTACAAGTCAGCTACGCTGCTTCCAATCACAAATAGGTGGCAATTGAGGCGGCTGCATTTGTCTGAACGTTGTGCTCATTTCATAACGTTCCGTTCATGAAAGTGGATCAAAACACTCGTGGTGTCAAACTGAGAACAGACGGGGTCAATCTGACAACGAAAATACACGCGTTATCAAAACGTACGACCAGCGTTCATGATCTCAAAGCGTATGGGTTCGAATTTAACTAAAAAGAAAAAAACAAGTATATTACGGCCGTAAGTTCGGGCCGCCGAATCTTATGCTCCTCCCCTGGGATGCGTAAAACTTCTACGAAAGATGAGCTTTTTGCACGATACGCTAGTGAGGCCGGAATTGAAATAATATATGGGTCGCTTATGTGGGGGCTATATACAATTATGAACAGGATTATGGACCCAATTTTTGTGTGATTGGAGATCGGATTTATCTCAGGGCGTATTATTAACTATAGACCGAATATGGACCTAGTTAGGCCATGTTTTTAACGGCCATATAACTAGCACAAGACCAATTTCAACTGGAACTCGGATTGAAAATTTGCTACTTCAAGGGGAGCTCCAAAACCAAATCTCGGGAATACGGTTTATATGGGCTTATATTGAATCTGGACCCTTTTTAGCATGGTTGTTAAATATCATATTACTACCACCACGTACCAAGATTTCAACCAGATCCGGTTAACTTTTGCTTCCCATAAGGACCGGAGTCACATCTAGGGGGATCGGTTTTATATGGGACTATATATAATTATGGACGATTTAAACATTTTTGCATGGGTGTTTGAGGCTTCTATTAACGACCACGTACCAAATTTCAACCGAATGGAAAAGGAATTCTTTGCTCTTCCAAGGGGCTTCTGGAAGTTCAAATCTGGGAATCGTTTATATGGGGCTATATATAATTATGGACCGATGTGGACCAATTTGGCCATTGGTTGTTAGAGACCCATATTATTAACACCAAGTAAAAATTTCAAGCCGCAATTCGGATTGAAATTTGCTTTTCTCTTAGAGGCTGCAAGCAAAATCGGGGGATCGGTTATATGGGGTATATATCATTATGGACGCGATTGGCCATTTGCATGGTTGGTTAGAGAGCCATATTATAACACCACTGTACCACATTTCCAGCGGGATCGGATATAAATTTGCTTTCTTTAGAGGCCTCGCAAGCCATCGGGGCGGATGGATTTATTGGGGGGTATATATCAATGGTATGGAGACGGATGTGGGACCAATTTTGGCATGGTTTGTTAGAGACAATATATTAAGCACCAGTAACCAAAATTTTCAGCCGCATCGGATGAAATTTGCTTCTCTTATTTAAAGGAGCTCGGCAAGCAAATCGGGGGATGGGGTTTACATTGGGGGCTATATACCATTATGGAACCGATGTGGACAATTTTTGCATGGTTGTTTAGATACCATACACTATCACCATGTTCAAATTTCGAGCACGATCGGATGAAAATTTGCTTCTCTTAGAGGATTCGCAAGCCAAATTTGGGGCGTCCGTTATATATGGGGGCTACGTAAAAGTGGACCGATATGGGTCCATTTTGCAAATACATTCAGAGCCTACATTCATAACACTAAATTGGTGCCAAGTTCAAGTCGATATCTTGTTTTTCGTTCGGAGTTTAGCATGATTTCACAGACGCGACGGACGGACATTTCTGAGATCGACTCAGGATATTTCACCACGACCTTCAGAATATATATAACTTCATGGGTCTCTAGATAATATTTTCGGATGTGCTACAAAACTGAATGACACAAGTTTAATATACCCCCCATTCCTATGGTGGAGGGTTAAAAAAACAAATTCCGCTACTGCTGCTCGAACCTGGTTATCTCGCTCCATTCGCTCCATACGTCTTAGCAACATTACACCATAAGGACTTTTACGAATATTTTAAGACTTTTCCATGGCCGTTAATAAAATGTGAACGCCTGGTGGACGAAACCGTGAACATTCGTTTTCTGATTTTTTCGTGAACGTTTCCGTTTCTTTTTGTTACCGTCCGTTCACGATTTTGGAATGTAATTTTTACTATTAGTGCGCAGTCGGGTCAAACTACCCTTAGGTGCGTTGGGAGACTTCTTTCCTCCGGTGTCTAGAGCGGTTGGCCGGATACCATACAAAAGATTAACTTAGGTAGCTTCTCAGAGTTTCAGCAAAAGTATCCTCCAGTGCATTACCTGTTCAAGTCTTCCTTGTTATATTGGCCGAGACCTAGGCTCTCTAGCTGTAGCGCTGTATCTCCGCGCTCTAACAGGTTGGGCTGATTACGTCCCCGGTCTGACACATAGATGGCGTAGCTAGTATTAAATGCATATATTTGTATATTAGTACACCTCACAATGATTCGTTGTATAAAATTTGACGTCTGTAAGGTCAACTAGTTGTGTGGATACGAGCGCTTTTGTGGAAAGCAATTTTTGTTATTGTAAAAAAAATGAGAAACGGAAATTTTCGTGTTTTGAATAATACTGGTTTTCTGATGGGAAAAAATACGGTGGAAGCAATAATTATAGAGCAATATGATAATGGTTCCGAGTTTACTCAAAAAATGTCCAAGGGAAATCAACCAAATAATTGAATTGGATTATGCAAAATTAAAGCGGTGTGAAATGAGCACGGAGGCGGTGCAAGGCAGTGGACGCCCGAAAAGAGTGGTTTACGCAAAATCCACAAAATTATTATTGAATGACGCGTAAAATGATGGTTGACGAAGATAGCAAGAGACCGTTAAAAGATATAAAGGAACGTGTTGGTCATTCTATCATCAAATTATTGGATATGCGCGGAAGCTCTGTTGCAAAATGGGGTGCCGCGCGAGCTCACAGTTGACCAAAACAACAACGTGTTGAATGATTCTGAAGCGGGTGTTTTGCATCTGTTAACTCGTGATAACATTCCGAGTTTTTCGTCGATTATGGTACATGGATGCAAACAGGCTGCAATCACTACACTCCTGAGGTCCAATTGACAGTCGCTGAAGTGGACAGCGCACGCGTGAACGTCTCCGAAGCTTGGAAAGACCAAAAGTCCGCTGGCAAAGAGTAATGGCCTCTGTCTTTTTTGGGATGCACATTGGATAATTTTATCGGATTATCTTGAGAAAGGAAAGAAAACCATACACAGTGAACTGTTTATATGGCGTTATGGAGCGTGTTGAAGGTCAGGAAATCGCGGCAAAACGTGCCCCACTATGAGAAAGAAAGAAGTGTTGTTCCACCAGACAACGCAACCGTGCCACAAGTCATTGAGAGCGATTTGGCAAAAATTCATGAATTGGGCTTTCGGATTGCTTCCCCAACCCTACCGGTATTCTCCAGATTCTGGCCGCCAGCAACTTTTCTTTGTTTTCAGACCTCAAAAGGAGCTCGCAGGGAAAATAATTTGGCTGCACATGGAAGAGGTTGATCGCCGAAACTTGAGCCATTTTGAGGCCAAAACCGTAGGGAGTCCTACCAAATGACATGCACAAATTGAAGGTCGTTTATTAATCCGTTGTATCGCTCGTTTGAAGGGAACTATGTTGAATAATAAAACGAATTTGACGAAAAAATGTGGTTTTCTTTGTTAGAACTGGGACTTATCAGCCAACCTGTTAATTGTGTCTCGCGACGGGATATTCTTGTCTTTAGATAAACATTGATCCAGGGGTGTACTGCGAAAACAACCTGGTCGCAGTTTATTGATTAGGGTCTGTGCATTGGAGGTATCACTTGCTGAGCGTATTCCCACACTAGCACTACAAATTGCATGGGCCCAACAACTTGAAAAGGCTACGGGGTCCATACGACTACAGCCCGCAAATATAATCTCGATGTCCTCGTTCAGACGTCTGTCATTGGGATTGACCGTATCGAATGCCGTTGATAAGTGAAACGCCACGAGGCACCGTCGTGGTGAATGGTTTGGTTTGCTGAGTCCTTATTTATGCATGCCGGAAAATGGTCAAACTGCTGCTTTGTTTTGCTCTGCACTTTACGGAATCCATATTTGATGGTTGGGCAGCCGGAAAATTCACACAAAGGCTGGGGAGGTAGGAAGGAATAGTGGCCTTCAAGTGTTCTTTGGTTATTTGGCGAGACGAGGAGGCCACGTTGGGTAGCAATGGTTAGATGCCGCCCTTTGCATACACAAGGTCGTGGGTTCGATTCCTGCTTCGAACCGAACACCAAAAAGTTTTTCAGCGTTGGATTGCCACGCTCAGAATAGCTGGTGACATTTCTGCAGGTTTTCAGAAACTTCTCTAAGTGGTTTCCACTGCAATGGTTGGAGTCCGTTCGGACTCGGCTTTATAAAAAAGGAGGTCACTTGTCATTTGAGCTTAACATGGAATCATGGCAGCACTCAGTGATTAGAAAGAAGTTCACCGAATGTGGTACAGCAATTGGCTGAATAGTCTCAAGTGACCTTTGATACATCGGGCTGCCACTAACCGTAACTTAAGATCGGTTGGTCCATTTCAGAACTTCGAGAGTATAATGAGTGATTCCAATGAAAAATTGAGAGTCTGGTGAAGTTACTCATTTGCTTTCCCAGAGATTTTCAGCATTAATTTGGTGGTCCAGCGGCCTTGATGGTTTTGCACTGTTGATGACATAAGCTTCGGTTGTATATAAATTGTGTGTTGTTCGCTGGTGCGGCGACCACGAATGCAACGAATGTATCTCCCTTTTTGCTCTATCACTTCTCGCTATTGTCGATAAGGTTGTTGGGGTTCTAAAACTCGCTCATTACTCTTCGGACAGGGTCACTGTCATGTCGATGAGGATCCGATCATCCTTGTAGAGGGGTTGGGAGAAGGCTTCGCACATGTTTGACCTCTAACTCTAACGATATGTTCCGCTGATTATTTCGATCAGCAGGGTTTAAACACGAAGCTTTTGATAGGGTAAGTTTAGGCCTCAACTGGATGATGAGGGTTGCCAGGACACGTTTCTTCGTTATCAGACACTTAAACGCAAGAAGATATAATCGGACAAAAAATGGCGTACAATCACCCATTAATGTTTCTGGGGGCCTCTTCGTTCACTCGTGAAAGTGTGGAACATCTAGTCTACGTTTTGGCCAAAGCTTGCATCTCAATTACCGAGGAGAGAATTGCAAAGTGCATTAAAGTCTCCTGAACACCATCATTATCTCATACAACATTCACTCTTATGTTTGGACTATAAACTGGGAACACCAGCTAACCGATCGGAGGTGTAATAACACGTTGTAATATCTTGCCTTCGGCGCCACAGATTTTGACTGCACGCCCCATACATTGGGAACCCATCCGGGGTATCTGTGGTAACAGAGAACCCGCGGGCCCGTGATATTGTTGGGCTCGGAGATCTCGAATGCGACGAATGGCTTCATTTTAGCTCTCTACTCTAGGAATGTACGAGCAAAGGTGTCGGTTGAAAATCTCGTCATCTTCTTCGATCAGTCATCGTCACGTCGCCAAGGGTGACTGAAGATCCCATAATCCGTATTGCGGGGTCGAGATGGGTTCGCCACTGTTTGATCACAACTTATTGTACCTGTGTCTTATGTGCATTGCTTTAGGTTGGCTCTAACATGCTGATCCGCTTCTGCTCTTTGGACTATCTTACTAATTTTAGATTTCAGTTCCCTGATTTTAGATCAGCAGAATTAGTACGACCGTCGTATCATCCATACTCGCCTGTGGAGTTTGGCCGCTTCTGCTGCAAAGTTAGGTCTTCTACTGTGTAATCTACCAAAACTGGTATGGAAGTGAGAGGATGCTGAATTGATGGATGTCCCATAACGGCCCTCTGGGCAAATGAACATGGAGGGGATGAAAGCTCACTGAGCGGTGGCTTTCTCTGATGTGTCCATATTTTCTGAACGTCCCGTCGCAGATAGTTTAAAGGCCGTTCCCCAGTTAGTTTTCTTTTGGTTGGACCAAATGTTCCATCGTTCAGAGTTATGAAATCGGTTGGGTCGGTAATGGACTGAGAATTATGGGTAGGTGGTCTGGATCCCCATCATCCCTTGTAGCGGGATTCGAGAAGGCTGCTTTTCCGACCTATACTTACCTAATTCTCTAGATTCAGATCCCTGATTTCAAGGATGCTGATTCAACTGTCTTACTAATCTTCTAGATTACAGTTCCCATATTCCTAGGATCAGCAGAATTAATACGGAACATAGTTCATCAGGCTCGTCAGACAAGTTCCGCCGCTTCTGTTTGCAGTTGGGTCTCATCTGTCCCAATTCACCAGAGGGTATGAATCGAGAGGCTAACTGCATTGACGATGTCACAGAACCTTCCTCTGGACAAAATGAAACATGAATGGTTGACGGGACTTCAACTGAGACGGCGGTATTCTCTGAAGCCGTCCCAGTTGGGCTTGTTTTCGTTGACAAACGGTCCGGTCTTCAGAGTTAGGAAATCGGATGAGGGTCATCAATGGAAGAGAATTTAGGAGGAGGTGGACTGATTCCCAAGTGGAGATCACACGAATGCTAGGACAGTCATTTATAGGACCAGGCGAAGCTAAAGTAATGTCTGACGAATGCTGCAATCAACCACAATCTCGGTTGGGGGACTCTTCGTTCAATAGTTCAAACTGGAAGTCATTGATATGCCCTGACCAAGGATTGACTTTCTGGTCATATCCCAAGAGAGAATGCTAGAATATTTTGCAACATTTTATTTCTATGCGAAAAATTTTCTCAAAAATTTAATTTCTAAAGAAATGTTCTTCAAAATTTAATTTCTATAAAGGACGTGATACGGTCCAATTTGTCAATGATAAATTTTACGTATTTCTTTCAATTTTGCATTTAAAAAGCCTGCACCGCCCTCATTTTGTGTTTTGTGTGTGTGTATTAGAATGTTGCTCTATTTTGATATTGAACTTCACTCTTCGAGTTGTCAAAATGCCGTCAAAGCAAGAATGAGCAGGTATCAAAATTGTTTGCTCGCGCATCGCGAAAATCCGAGCTACTCCGCACGCAAAGGCTGGGCAAATTGCTAAAAGTTGCCAAATCACCGTTACAAAGTCATTAAATGTGTTTGGGAACGTTTGTCGGCAGGCCGGAAGTCTGGAGGGGGGGGGAAATCCGAAACCGAGAAGCCGTGAAGAACCGGCAAAGCGCGATTGCGCGGTAGTTTCAATAGCGGCAAACCCTAACCTCTCCTCCCGAAGATGCCGCAAATAAGCTGTTTACCGTCTCAAACCGTGCATCGCAGCCAAAAAACGAGCAGGACTATCGCTTACAAGAAGGATAGTGATCCAAATCGCGCATGATAAACAAAATACGAACGCCAAAGGCGCTGATCCCGGGGAGGCTGTACACGACGATGCTGAACGAGGTTGATGGTCGTGTAAGGACGACGGAAACTACTCAAAAGCCCGACTACAAGCAGCTTCCGGGACAGGAATTTTATAGGGCAAAAGGAAGGGGAAAGGTAGCAGATAATTTTAAGCAATAAAACTGTCAAGTTCGGAAGAAGAATATCTGGTTTGGCAAGTCATCTGTACCTTGTGGCTTGAAAACAGCAATTTACATAGCTTCCGGGACTCGTCAAGCGAGAAATTTACGTGAAAGAGTGTTTGAATAAACTCTGGCTGCTTTTCCTGAAGAAACACGGTGTTCCGTACTGTTTGGCCGGATTTTGGCATCTTGCATTACGGTAAAAAGGCCATGAATGTACGCCGCCAACAACGTGCAGGTGGCTCCGCAAGGACCAAAGAACCCTCCCAAACACGCCAGGCTCGCCCAATGATGAGAATTACTGGGGCTACTTGTCAAGCGGAACCTAAAGAAGACCAAAAAAACTGCTAAGGACGAGCAGCAGTTCAAGGCAAATTGGGCACTCTGCGGCGAAGAAGGCTGGACAAGCGTGGCTGTACAAAATCTGATGGCAGGTGTCAAGCGTGAGCCGGAATTCGGATTTGGAAAAGCGAAACCTAACTGAATATTTTTCCGAAATTTTTATACTAATCGTGAACTTGAAAAAGAAATTTTAATTTGGATTTTTTAAAATAAACACGATTTCACCGATTTACACGCGTTTTCCCTCTGACCAAATTTTGACCGTAATCACCTCTTAGACAAGTGTTCTTAAAATTTTATTTCTAATGGAAAATTTTCATAAATTGTATTTCTATGAAAATGTTCTCAAAATTTTATTTCTATTTATCGAAAATTTTCTTAAAATTTTATTTCTATAGAAAATTTTCTCAAAAATTTACGTAAGCAAGAATTTCAATGAATTGGTTTTCTAGTATTATTTTCTTGCTGACGCAGCTTATTCTCATTTCCTTTCATGGTAAAAGTAAACAAGTACTATACGCGCCGAAGTTCGGCCCAGGCCGAATCTTATGTACCCACCGACCATGGGATTGCGTAGAACCTCTACGAAAGACTATCATTGACAATCGAATTACGTTGGGTTGATGGTATCTTAAAGATTCTTAACAATCTAGTTTTCTAAATTGTGATTTAGTCCTACATGGATATATTAGACAAAAAAAAGTTAAGTTAACGTCTACAAAAATTACGAATCGATATGGACTTTTTGTAATGTAGAGATGCCAGAATTGAAATATGGGGATTCCGTTATATGGGGTATATACAATTATGACATTGATATTGGACCAATTTTTTGTGTGATTGGGGAGTCATTTATCTGACGGGCCATATATACTAAAGATCCGTATGGACCTATTAGGGCATGGTTGTTAAAAGACCCATATCTAGCACAGTACGCAATTTCAACTCACTTCGGATGAAATTGCTCTCCAAGAGGTTCCATAAACCAAATCTCGGATGGTTTAAAATATGGGGCTATGTACGATTATGGACTGTATGGACCCACTTGGCATGGTTGTTTTAAATATTATATATTACCACACGATACCAAATTTCAAGCAGATCGATGAATTTTGCTTCTCCAAAGGCACGGAGGTCAAAAATTTGGGATCGGTTATATGGGAGGCTATATATATATTATGGACTGGTAGGACCAATTCGCTGCATGTTGTTTGGAACCAATATACTTAACATCACGTAACCAAATTCCAACCGAATGGGAAGAATTGTTCTCTATCTGGAGGTCAATCCTGGGATCGGTTTATATGGGCCCTTATATATAATTTATGGACGATATCGACCAATTTGTGCATGAGAGTTTGAGGCCATATATTAACACACGTACCAATTTCAACTGAATCAAATGAATTTTGGTCTTCCCAGAGGTTCCGGGAGCAATCTGTGATCCGTTTATATGGGGGCTTATAATATATTTATTCGACCGATGTGGACCAATTTTTTGGGATGGTTGTAGAGACCCATATACTAAAATCAGCGTTACTAAATTTCAGCCGGTCGGATGAAATTTGCTTCTTTTAGAGGCCTCGAAGCCAAATCGGGGATCGGTTTATATGGGCTATTATATATATGACCGATGCTGGACCAATTTTGGCATGTTGCTAGAGACCATAATCTAACACCATGTTCCAAATTTCAGCGGATCGGATGAAATTTGCTTACTCATAGAGCCTCGCAAGCCATCGGGGGTATCGGTTATTGGGGCTATATATATTATGGACCGATTTCGACCATTTTATGCATAGGTTGTTAGATCACCATACTACTTAACATAATGTACTAATTTCAGCCGGATCGGATGAAATTTGCTTCTCTTAGTGGGCCTCGCAAGCCAAAATCGGGGATCGGTTATATATGGGGCAATATATAATTATGAGACCGCATTGTGGCCGTTTTTTGCATGGTTAGTTAGAGACATATACTGAACCATGCTACCAAATTTCAGTCCGGAATCGGATGAAATTGGATTCTCTTAGGGGCCTCGCAAGGCCAAATCGGGGGATCGTTTCATATGGGGGCTATATATATAAATTATTGAACCGATGTAGACAATTTGCATGGTTGTCAGAGACCGATATACCAACACCGATGTACCCCAATTTCAGCCGGATTCGGATGAAATGTTGCTTTCTTAGAGGCCTCGCAAGCCAAATTTTGGGGGTCGCGTTTATATGGGGCATACGTAAAAGTGGACCGATATGGCCCATTTGCATAACATTCCGACCCTACATCAATAACAATTAACTTGTGGCAAGTTTCAAGTCATTAGCTTGTCTCGTTCGAAGTTGCGTGAATTTCAGACAGACGGGACGGACGGACGGACGGCGGACGGACATGGCTCAGATGATCAGAATTTCACACGACGCCAGATAATATATACTTTATGGGGGTTCTTAGAGCAATATTTCGATGTGTTACAAACGGAATGACAAAGTTAATATAGCCATCCTATGGTGGTGGTATAAAAATAAATATCTACAGCATTCTTTGAAAGGATTTAAAAAAAAATGTAATTTTATCTAATTTTCAAAATTAGAATCATGTTATCATTTTAATGTATTCATCTTGTATGTAGATTAAGGCCTACATATATGTTAACAATCCTTTTAAATGTATGCCATATTTAAACAGCACACTCATACATTATAGAAGCGATTTATATAATTGCTATCAAATTAGAGAAGGCAGAGAGGAATGATAGAGAGAGCGGGAGTTTGAGTAAATCCCTTTTAAGGATTAGTTGTTTAAACATTTGTTACTTTTTGGAAAACATGACATATATTGAGTGACGGCCAAAGTTAGACATTGTACAACCTAGCAAAATCTGTCTTTAATACACATTCAAATCAAGTGTGTATATTACGCCATACAGGATGTATATTGTTGTACAAGCAATATGTAGGTCTGCTGGTCACATAAAAATCTAATAGCCTCCTACACCACAACACACACACCAGGAGCCTATACAAATGCATATTGGAGAGAAAAACAACATTCATTTATAGTAGACCAAGAATTAGACTGAGACAATGATCGACGATGAGGTATAGTATATCCGAGTCCGTAAATAATTTATATGGCTATAATCACCGCCCATT
>PGFW01029406.1:7472-23956 GCA_003123925.1 Haematobia irritans | reverse complement strand
TAATGGCAGATGGCTGGAGAAAAAACTCAATTTTCCCATAAGTTCTCTATAAAGCATAGACTTTTGTTGATTTTTTAAGGATCACTGTCAAGAATGCATGGCAAGCAGCCAAAAATAGAAAAAACGAGACATTCTAGTCACATTTGAAAATACTTGAAATGCCCAATCCAAGAATTTGAAGTCAGACTTGCAAAAAACAATTGAGCACATTATCCTCACAAAAACCGAAAACGGATGCTACGTCAAACGATAAGGATGTGAAAGAATAGTTTCGAAAAAATTGAAGAAAGAAGAGAGAAATCTGGTGAAACAAAAACGTTTTCCAACAAGCCATCATTAAATTGTCAAAAGACTAAAAGTTGTCTAAAATTTGTAGGCAAGACTGATTTGTGTGGCGTATGTGTATGTGCAAACCAAATTGCATGTTACAAGTTCAGTGGGTGACTGTATGCAGATGGCAGACATATTTAATGCAAACAGTGACTCATTGGCATTGTGTCTGGTGGGTGTGTGGGTTCCACTATGGGGATAAGTCCATTAAACATTTCGCCAGTATAACCAGACATGTTTTTTCGATTACCACTTGTTTCGAGAATGACTCATGACCTTAACCTGAACAGCATTTTCGTTCTTATGAGAAAGTCAAAATTGGATCGATTCGTCGATTGAGTCGAAAGACTGAGACTTGTTTTCGTCAGGTATCGGTGGTATTTGCCAGGCACGATGCGGCAAAATCTGTGGACTTAGCGATTACAAATATTTTAATTGATCAGTCTTTTTACTCCAAAAACATTTGAAAAACCAAGCAGATTTTTTTTAGCGATTGGTTCAAATTTGGACTACATCCGCATTTCAGCTGAGGATCCTTAAATAATTTATATCCATTAGAGCATTATTGCTACATTCTTAATTCGCAGTACTCTTTTTATTACCCTCACCAAGTTAGGATGGGGTATATTAACTTGTATTCGATTTGCTAACACATCGAATATTGATTGCTCTAGCACCCCCATAAAGCTGATAATAATTCTGGTCGTGCGTGGAAATCTTGAGTCGCATCTGAGCATGTCCGTCCGTCCGTCCATCTGTTGAAATCACGCTAACTTCCGAACGAAAAAAAGCTATCGACTTGGAAACTTGGCACAAGTAGTTGCTATTTGATAGTAGCGCCGTCGCGATAGTTATTGCAAATGGGACATATCACGTCAATTTACTATAGCCCCCATACTAAACAGACGGCCCAAATTTGGCTTGCGATTGCTCTAAGAGAAACAAAAATTTATCCGATCGCTGAAATTGGTACACTGTGTGTTTTCTATTCTAGTAAGTGGTCTCTAACAACCATGCCAAAAACTTGGCTCGATATCGGTCCACTTTTACTATAGGCCCCCAATATAAAACGGACCCCTCAAAATTTGGCTTCGCCGATTGCTCTAAGAGACAAGCAAATATTTCATCCGATCTGCGCTGTAAAATTTGTATATGGGTTTAGTATAGTTGTCTCTAACAACACATCAAAAAAATTGTCTAGCATCCGGTCCATAATTATCTATATAGCCCCCATATATAACGATCTCCAGATTTGTGACCTCGAAGGCCTCTTAGAGGAGCAAAAATTTCAACCGACCCCGGTTGGAAATTTGGTACATGGTGTTTAGCTTATATGCGTCCTTAACAAACCATGCCAAGAATTGGGTCCATATCGCGTCCATAATTATATATACGCCCCATATTAAATCGTCATCCCCAGATTTGTTCCTCCGGAGGCCTCTTGGAGGGGGGTGAAGCAAAATTCATCCCGATCCGGTTGAAATTTTTGGAAACATGGTGTTGATAGATGTGGTCTCTAAACAAACACGCAAGTATTTGCTCCATAGATTATATATAGCCCCCATATAAACCGTTGCTCCAGAGTTTAATTCCCGGGAGCCTTCTTGAGCCGAGCAAAATTCATCCGATCGGTGAAATTTGCAACGTGGTGTTAGTTATAAGACCGCTAATAACCATGCCAAAATTGGTCCGTATCGGTCTATAGTTATATATAGCCGATCCCCAATCACACAAAAATTGGTCCATATCGGTTCATAATCATGGTGGCCACTCGAGCCAAAAATATTCTACCAAAATTTTATTTTTATAGAAATCATTGTCAAAAGTTATTTCTATAGAAAATTTTGTCAACAATTTTATTTCTATAGAAAATTTGTCAAAATTTATTGTCATAAGATAATGGTCAAAATGTTTTTTCTATAGAACATTTGTCAAAAATTTATTTTTCTATAGAAAATTTTGTCAAAATTTTTATTTCATAGAAAATTTTGTAAATATCTATAAAATTTTGCATTTTATTTCTATAGAAATTTTGTCTTTCAAATTTTTTTTTTTTCTCTTCTATAGAAAATGTTGTCAAAATTTTATTTCTTTAGAAACTATAAACTTAATTATATACGTATTTAATCGGTCTTTTTAGTTTAATATATACAACGTGTGGACTATGTGGTATATATTACGGTGTTAGGAAGTTTTAATATACCTTGCCATCGGCTTCAGTAGAAGTTTCTACGCAATCCATGGTGGAGTGTATATAATCTTCGGCCTGGCGGAACTTACCGCCGTATTATCTTGTTTTTTCCATCTCTTAGTTCTCCATTTTTTTAATTTCTGGAATGCTCTTATGCAGTCTTGGCATGGATATGCAATTTGAATCTTTCCCTGCATAGCACATTGCAGATTACAGACTCAACCGGAAATTCCATTTTACTCCATTTTCTAAACCAACAAATATACATCTAGGTAGGGAATTTTTGCATTTCCATTTTCAAGTTTCCTCACTTGATTTGATTTGGTTTACAAATGCCGGCCAACAAAAAAACGAGGATGAAGAAGTAAACCACTAAATTTCAAAAGAACAAAATCACATAAATCTGGGATGATGGTGTCAATCGAGATTCTAATGGTAGATATTTAGTATAAGAATTTTGAGATATTCTTGAGGAAGACACGTTTAATACAACAAAGTAAAAAGCTATATATTTTAGTCGTTTTTTTGTTTTAATTTTATTGTTCGAAAAGCAAAAAATTGTGGAAAATAACATCAGAATTTTAGAATCAGTTTAGATTTGTTAGAGTTGGCTTCTATGACAACAATAATGGCCTTCAAATTACCGACAAAAAAAAATTGTGCGTTGCATAAAGCGGGTTCTGTTGAATTTTGGCTCATCACGCGGCAAATCACTATCATAGGCAATCGACACTCTTATATCTTATAATGCCTACCTACTGTCCAAAATTTCCCCAAGCGCAAAAGTTTTTAGATAGAATCCAGAGATTTTTGGTAGCCATTGTGCGGTAGAAATGAGAGAGGAGCGAACCCTTGGTCAGTGGACGAATGTTTGTCTGCCTGTCTGGCACGGATTATGGCCTTGAGATAGCCGATTAAAGCCATCACGCTTGAACGAAAATGGCTCATTCACAGCAAAGAGATGATTGATACTTGGTAGTTTTAGTGCCTACTTTACTAACCACAGTTATCCAGACGCAAATGTTCAACGAATTGAGATCACTGTTGCCACAGTTGTTAGAATTCTATCAAAATGGTAGATTTTTTAATATTCGATTAGATTGGTAGAATTCTTGATGTATGTGATAGATTTTGCAAAACATTAATCTTTAAGATGACTTCAAAAATTTCTTGAAAATTAAAATGTGAAAAAATATTCTATAGAAAAGGAAATTTCTAAAAATTTTGACAAAATTCTCCATAGAAAAAAAATGTTTGGCAAAATTTTACGAACGAAAAATTTTTGAAATAAAATTTTTATAAAAAAAAAACTTTGATAAAATTTTTGTTGAAAGAAAATTTTGACAAAAATTTCCTAGAAAATACAATTTTCTATAGAAATAAAATTTTGACTAAAATTTTAAAATAAAATTTATATAAGAAAACTTTGAAAAAATTAAAAATCTCCATTAGAATAAAATTAAAAAAAAAATCCTTAGAAATAAACTGTTGATAAAAGCTTTTATAGAAATAAATGTTGATCAAATTTTCTATAGAAATAAAATTTTGACTAAAATTTCATTTGATTTCTCTTGAAGTAAAATTTGATTTGAAAGACATGTTTTAAAAAAATAAAATGTTTACAACATTTTCTATAGAAAAGGGAATTTTTAAAAATTTCTATAGAAATAAAATGTTGTTAAAATTTCTATGGAAATCATATTGAAAAATTCTCCATAGAATAAATGTTGCCAAAATATTTAACAAAGAAATAAAATTTTGCAAAAAAAAAAAATTGAAAAATATTCTATTGAAAAAAATTTTGTTAAAATGAGGAAATAAAATTTTAAAAATTTCATTAGGAAATAACAATTACGATAAATATTCCATTAAGAATAAAAACTTAAAAAAATTTTTTAGAAATAAAATGTTTATAAACATTTTATAGAAATAAAATTTCATATATGTTGTTTTGATCTCAACTCAAAAGCCATTGCGTTGACTAAACTACAAGAATAGCTTAACCAACAGAGGAAAAAAATGTTTGTCAAATTTATTGGGACAAAGCCACCTAAAGACTGCAAGATAAAAATTTCCTTACAAATAAAATTTTGATAAAATTTTCTATAGAAATAAAATTTTTATACAATTTTCAATAGAAATAAAATTTTGAAAATTTTTTTTATAGAAATAAAATTTTTACAATTTTTTTTTTTATAGAAATAAATTTTTACAAAATTTTTATAAATAATTTTTTTAAAATAAAAATTATAAGCAAACTTCAAAATGAGATTTCTAATCTGCGTAAATATTAGTAGAATTTTTTCTTGAAATTGATAGATTGAGATCCAGCGACTTTGGGTGCCAATTTTTCGAGGAACAGCGTTGTTAAGCCACGCTGACTCTTCTTGGGACTATCCAGGTGTGCGGACGAAGTGTTTGTTTGCACAGGGCTTTCAATATTTCCCGTTAGGATATTTTTCCATAATATTCGGAATTTATTTTAACCATGGTTGATTGAATACGAGCGGGGGAGCAAACCATCGCGCCCACACCATTATCTTGTGGCCAATGGAAGGTGTCATTTAAGCAATCTTTGATTATTTTAAAATTTAATCTTATTTTTATACCCTTCGGCCACACAGTTGAAACAGGGTTGGTGTATTATGTTCGCAATACCCGGAAGGAGACGAAATAGACACATGTCTTTGGCAATAATGCTCAGGGTCGGCCACTGAGTCGATCTAGCCACGTCGATGCGTCCGTCTGTGAATACATTTTTCGTTATCAAAGTCTAGGTCGCCATATTTAGGTCCTGTTGTACTTCAATATTGTAGCACAAAGTATATATTCTAAGTCGGCAATATGAACCCTATTTGAATTTGGAAGAAATGCGATTTCAGATTTAGATATATTGTACACATGTATCTTTTCAGCTCGATATTTACTATATTATGGATCCAGAAGCCGCAGAGTTTTCTTTGAGTTGCTTCAATTCTAAACATGACACAGGCGACTGGAAATATTTTCCTATTACCTGATATTAAAGCAAATTATGTCCTTGATGCATAGTGACTTTTACAACAATATCACATTGCTATTCCCTGCATTTTATTGCTATAATTTAAAGTCATTTCCATATAGACAATTTAGTCACGCAATATTCAATAGTTACGATGTGAGGCGTTCTCTATAACACACGGTGCAAAAATTCTTTTTCACGTTCTTTTTCCAGTGGCATTTGAAAAACTTTAAGCTATTAACCACCAATAAATTCCCCTCTGCTTCAGCTAAGTTGCAAAGTTTGGTGACAATTTATCATTGCTTGCAGAAAAGACGCCATTAAGCCGATGTTTTGGTTTCTTTTTCGTACTTGATGTTTTTTTAGTTTCTCACACTTTTATAGTTCTGTGGCAATTTGGATTAAAGCCAGAAACAAAATTTTTGTCGATTCACAATGACCAAAAGTGAACTTTAAAAAAGACCATAAATTTTATTGGTAACATTTCAGAAAGAGTAAGAAAGAAGATAGAAGGAAGAGCAACAATAAATATATGAACGTGAGCCTTCTCACGGGGGGTAGCTAAGAAGATTTTACAATTTTCGTCCACGTTTCTCCCTGATATTTTCATTGGTGAGTTGAGGGACTACAGAAATATTAAGAGAAATGTTTGAACGGTGTTTATTTGGGAATCGTGGAAATTTATGACAAAAAAAGTAAAGATGTATGCCGATATATACTAAATCTGTTAAGGCCAAAATCTCGGTTGGAAAATGAAAAAAATTTTGAAAAATGTGTCCAATAGAAATAAAATTTTGCGAAAATTTCTATTAGAATAACATTGAATTTTTGAAATTTTTAATAAAAAAAAACAAAATTTAAAATAAAAAAAATAAAAATTGACGAAATTTCCGCATACACTGACGAAAAAAAATATAATGTTCGCTGAGGTCAAAGATTTCAGTCTTTAAAATACGGAAGTACCAAATTCTTGCTTTAGATAGAAGAGCGCATTTCTCTAAAATAAAGTTATTTTCCTTGTCTCAAAAGTCTTCATAAACTTTTCAAATGAAGTCGTATTGCCCTTATAATTAAGTGATTTGACTTAAAAATGGGTATCTTAACATGAAAGAAAAAAATTTATAGGCTAAAGGTAACTTAATTTATATATTCAGAAAATATCTTTAAATTTAATGAAATTGTCTTTAAATTTGTTGTCTTTTTGCACTTGCCTACAAAGCATAAAAATCGTTCAAATATAGGACATGTTTTTCAAAACTTAATTTTTAAAGAAGTTTTTTACCTTTCAAACATAGCATAATTCTACTGGGAAGTCAGAGTCCTAATTTGGATAAACAAAGCTTGCCGTTAACTCGTTTTTACAGGACTTTGATAGCATATACAGAAAAAAGCTGAAGAAAGCGAAAAATAAAATATTGTTTTCCATAGAATGCAAGTACACAACACTAAATTTAAAGAGAATTGGTGTCTTAAAAGATATCCTACTTGTATTCCTCCCGCTTCTTTGGCCTCGAAATCAATTACCAAATTTTTTAAGAAAAGACAAAATCTCTTGGGAACCGAGTATGCTTTTTTTTTTCAGTGGTAGTAGAAATCACAATTTTTCTCTAAATAATAAATATTTGAGAAATTTTCTACAGAAATAAAAAGTTTGTTGTTTAGAGTTTGACTTGAAACTATTTAATTAATTTGTTTAGTTTGGCTTTGAGTCATGTAAATAAAAACAGATGTTGTTGTTTTATTGAGTTGTTAATTTTTTTTTGAAAATATCCAATATTCGAGACATTCGAGCCACGTGCTTAAGGGAATAATATTTAAATTGCAAAAAACAGTGAACTTTGTCAGAAGAGCAGTATATTTACAACTGTTGCTTGACTAAAAATTACAACTCAAATAAAAACGAAAAACAATCATGTTTTTATTTACGATGGACTCATAAGCCAAACTAAACAATAATAGAAATAAAATTTTAGAAAATAAAACTTTGAGGAAACGTTCTATATAGTATACTATTATGAATATATATTATATATATAAATATGGGGGGGGGGACCAACAAGTGGATTCAATCCCCGAACAGGATTTTTATTTATACCCTCACCATAGGATTGGAATATTGCTTTAAGACCCCCATAAGTAATATATTTCTGGTCGTGATGGAAATTCTGAGTCCATCTGAGCAGTTTCCGTCGTCCGTCGGCTCTGATTGAAATCACGCCTAACTACCGAACGAAACAAGATATCGATTTGAAACTTGGCCACAAGCAGTGTTTTGATGCTAGGTCGGTGGTATGTGCAACATGGGCCATATCCGGTTCACTTTAAACGTATAGCCCCATATAAACGGACCACAAAATTGGTGGCCTTGCGATTCGCTCTAAGAGATCGGCTTGAAATTTTTGTGAGCGATGGGATGTTATGTATATGTCTTCTAATGATCATGCCAAAAATTTGCGTCCACATCGCGTCTACTAATTAATATAGCTCCCCATATAAACCTGATCACCCCAGATATGACTCCCGGAGCCTCTTGAAGACCAAAATTCATCTGCCATTCGTTTGAAATTTATGTACGTGGCGCCTTCATATACGGCCATGCAAAAAATTTGATTTTCGAATTCGATCAATAATATATATATAGGGCCCATAATAAACCTATCCACCAGATTTGAGCTTCCCGCGAGCCCCCTTGGCAAGAGAAAAATTCATACGAGTCGCGTTTGCAAATTTGGTCAGTCCATAATTATATATAGCCCCATAATAAAGCGATTCTCAGATTTGACCTATGGTGCCTTTTGGAGAAGCAAAATTCATCCGATCTGGTTGAAATTTGGTACGTGATGTTAGTATATGGTATCCAACAACCATGCAGGAGTTGGTTTATATCAGTCCATGATTATATTAAAGACAAAAATCCTTGGACGAGTAGCTTTTTTTTTTTCAGTGTTATAGAAATACAATTTTTCTATAAAAATAAAATTTTGAGAAAATTTTCTACAGAATATAAAAAATGATTTGTTTTGATAGTTGACTTGAAACTACTTAATTACATTTGTTTAGTTTGGCTTGACGGTGCATGTAAATAAAAACATTTTTATTTTCTTGTAAAAATTTCTTCTCCAAAATTTTATTTTTATAGAAAAAATTGTTTATTTCTATACACTGAAAAAAAAGCATACTCCCGGTTCAAGGATTTTGTCTTGTATATATAATCATGGACGATATAAACCAACTCCTGCAGGTTGTTTGGATACCATTATTACTAAACATCAGCGTACAAATTTCAACCAGATCGGCTCATGAATTTTGCTTCTCCAAAAGGCACCATAGCGTCAAATCTGAGAATCGCTTTTATATGGGGCTATATATAATTATGGACTGACCAAATTTCAACCGACTCGTATGAATTTTTCTCTTCCAAGGGGCTCCGGAAGTCAAATCTGGGGATAGGTTTATATGGGCCCTATATATAATTATTGATCGATTTCGATCAATTTTTGCATGGCCGTATATAACACCACGTACTAAATTTCAACTGAATCAGATGAATTTTGGTCTTCAAGAGGCTCCGAGGATCAAATCTGGTTGATCGGTTATATGAGGGGCTATAATAATTATTAGGACCGATGTGGACAATTTTGCCTAATTGATCATTAGAGACCAATATATCTAAATGTCCATGTAACCAAATTTCAGCCGGATCTCTTAGAGCAATCGCAAGCGCAAAATTTTGGGGGGGCCTTTATATGGCGGGCTATACGTAAAGTGAACCGATATGGCATTTGCAATACCATCCGAGACCTACATCAAAAACAACTGCTTGTCCAGTTTCAAGTCGATATCTTGGTTTCGTTCCGGTAGTTTAGCGTGATTCAACAGACGGACGGACGGACGACATGCTTCAGATCGATCACAGAATTTCATCAGCGACCAGAATATATATACTTATGGTCTTAAAGCAATATTCCATCCTTATGCGTGGAGGGTATTAAATAAAAATCCCTGTTCCCCGCGCATTGAATCCACTGTGCCATATTTTATATAAATATATAAATTTACGTTATATATATAGAACGTTTCCTCAGAAGTTTATTTTTCTAAAATTTTATTTCTATTTGTTTAGTTTGGCTTGAGGTCATGTAAATAAAAACAGATGTTGTTGTTTTATTGAGTTGTAATTTTTACAACAACAGTTGTAAATATACTCTCTTCTGAACAAGTTCACTGTTTTTTTCAATTTAAATTAATTTCCCTTAAGACGTGCGTCGGAGATGTCTCGAAATATTGGATATTTTCAAAAAAAATTACAACTCAATAAAACAACAACATCTGTTTTTATTTACATGACCTCAAGCCAAACTAAACAAATGTAATTAATAGTTTCAAGGTCAACTATCAAACAACAACATTTTTATTTCTGTAGAAAATTTTCTCAAAAATTTATTTTTTATAGAAAAATTGTATTTCCTATACCACTGAAAGAAAAAAAGCATACTCGGTTCCAGGATTTGTGTCTTTACTTTTAAAAAAATTTTGTATTGATTCCGAGCCGAAAGAGCGAGAAAAATTTAACCAAAAAAGTTAAGGATACTTTTAAGACAACAATTCTCTTTTAAATTTAGGTTTGTTGTACATTGCTTCTAGGAAACAATTTAATTTTTCGCTTTCTCAGCCTTTTTTCTTCATATGTATCAAAGTCCTTTAAAAACGAATGTAACGGAACTTGTTTGTCCAAATTATGACTTCGACATTCAGTAGAAATTATGCTATGTTTGTAAGTAAAAAACTTCTTTACAATTTAAGTTTTGAAAAACATGTCCTATATTTGAACGATGTTTTGCTTTGTAGGGCAAGATGCCAAAAAAGCTACAACAAATTAAAGACAATTTTCATTAAGATTAAAGAATTTTTCTGAATTATTTAAATTTCAAGTTGACCCTGTAGCCTATAAATTTTTTCTTTCATGTTAAAGATACCCATTTTAAGTCAAATCACTTAATTATAAGGAACAATTTACGACTGTCATTAGAAAAGTTATTCGACTTTTTGACAAGGAAACATAACTTTATTAGAAGAAATGGCGTTCTTACTATGCTAAAAACAAAATTTGTATTCGTATTTTAAAGACATGAAATCTTTGACCTCACGGACATTTATTTTTTTTTCAGTGTATGGGAAAATTTCGCCAATTTTTATTTTTATTAGCAAAAAAAATTTCAAAATGTTATTTCTAATACGAAAATTTTCGCAAAATTTATTTCTATGGTAAAACATTTTTCAATTTTTTCATTTTCTACCCAACCGTAGATTTGCCCTTACAAGATTTGTATATACCGGCCCATATCCATTTTACTTTTCGAATTCCACGCATTCCAAATAAAACCCGCTTTCAAACATTTCTCTTAATATCCTGTTAGTACCCTCAAACTAATCAATTGAAAATATGAGGAGAAACGGTGGACGCAAAATTTTAAATCTTTCTTAGCTACCCCGTGAAGAAGGCCTCACGTCTATATATTTTGTTGCTCTTCCTTCTATTTCTTCTTACTCTTTCTCGAAATGTTACCCATAAAAATTATGGCTTTTTAAATTTCACTTTTGGATCATTGTGAATCGACAAAATTTTTGTTTCTGCTTTAATCCAATTGCCACAAACATAAAATGGTGAGAAACTAAAAAACATCAATACGAAAAAACCAACATCGGCTTTAATGCGTACTGCAAAGCTAATGGATAAATTGTGTCACAAACTTTTGCACTTAGCTGCAACAGAGGGAAATTTATGGTGTAAAAAATACTTTAAAAGTTTTGCATAATTGCCACTGGAAAGAACGTGAAAAAGAATTCTTTGCACCGTGTTGTTATAGAACAACGCCTCACATCTAAAATTTGAAAGTGATAAAGTCTATATAGGAAATACTTTAAATAACAATTTAAATGCAGAAAGCAATGTGGATATTGTTTAAAGTCACTATGCGATCAAGACATATTTGCTTTAATTTATCAGTAATTTAGGAAAGTATTTCCAGTCCCTGTCAATGTATAAATTGAAGCACTCAAAAAACTCTGGCGATTCTGGATCCATATAAGTTAAATATCCGGAGCCGAAAAAGGGATACATGTGAAATATATCTAAATCTGAATTCGATTTCTTCCAAATTCAATGGGTATATTCCCGCACTTAAACATTACTTGTGCTAAATTGAAGGTAGACAGCGACCTAAATTGCGACCTGACTTTTTGATAACAAAAATGTATTCACAGAGACGCACGACGTGGCTAGATCGACTCACGTGGCCGACCCTGAGCATTATTGCCAAAGACATTGTGTTCTTATTTCTCTCCTTCCGGGTATTGCGAACATATACAGCAACGCCTGTTCAACTGTGTTGCGAAGGGTATAAAAATCAAGATTAAATTTTAAATAATCAAAGATGCTGCTTAAATTGACACCTTCCATTGGCCCCACAAGATTAATGGTGCTTGGCCGATGTTTGCTCCCCGCTCGATATTCATCAACCATGGTTTCAAAATAAATCCGGAATATCTTATGGGAAAATATCCTAACGGGAATTTTTGAAAGCCCTGTGAAACAAACACTTCCCGGTCGCTTCGCACACCATGGATAGTCAAGAAGAGTCAAGCGTGGGCTTAACACACGCTGTTCCCTCGAAAAATTGGCACCTCAAATTGCGCTGGGATCTCAATCTATCAAATTTCAAGAAAATTCTACTATAATTTAACCAGATTGAGAAAATTCTTCATTTTGAAGTTTGCTTTATTATTTTTATTTTAAAAAAATTATTTCTATAGAAAATTTAAAAAAAAAAACTTTGTAATAAATGTTTTATCATAAAAAAAAAAAAATTTGTAAAAATTTATTTCTTATAAAAAAAAATTTTCAAAATTTTTTATTTCTATTGAAAATTGATAAAAATATTTATTTCTATAGAAAATTTTTATCCAAAAATTTTTTTGTAAGAAATTTTTATCTTGCAGTCTTTAGCGGCTTTGTCCAATAAATTTGACCAAAACACTTTTTATTCTTCTCTGTTGGTTAAGCTATTCTTGTAGCTTTATGTCAACGCAATGGCTTTTGAGTTGAGATCAAAACAAACATATATGAAATTTTTATTTCTATAAAATGTTTATAAACATTTTATTTCTAAAAAATTTTTTTAAGTTTTATTCTAATGGAGATTTTATCGTAATTTTATTCTAATGAAATTTTTTCAAATTTATTTCCAATCAAATTTTAAACAAATTTTTTTCAATAGAATATTTTCATTTTTTTTTTTTGCAAAATTTTATTTCTTTGTTAAATTTTGGCAACATTTTATTTTCTATGGAGAATTTTCTTCAATATTTGATTCCATAGAAAATTTTTACAACATTTTATTTTCTATAGAATATTTTTAAAAATTCCCTTTTCTATAGGAAAATGCTTGCTAACATTTTATTTTTTTTTAAAACATGGTCTTTCAAATCAATTTACTTCAAGGAGAAATCAGAAATGAAATGTTTATGTCAAAATTTTTATTTCTATAGAAAAATTTGATCAACATTTATTTCTATAAAAGCTTTTTATCAACAGTTTATTCTAAGGATTTTTTTTTAATTTTATTCTAATGGAGATTTTTAATTTTTATCAAAGTTTTTTATATAAAAATTTTATTTTAAAAATTTTAGTCAAAATTTTATTTCTATAGAAAATTGTATTTCTAGGAAATTTTTGTCAAAATTTTCTTTCAACAAAATTTTATCAAAGTTTTTTTTTTATAAAAATTTTATTTCAAAAATTTTCGTTCGTAAAAATTTTGCCAACATTTTTTTTTCTATGGAGAATTTTGTCAAAATTTTTAGAAATTTCCTTTTCTATAGAATATTTTTTCACATTTTAATTTTCAAGAAATTTTTGAAGTACATCTTAAAGATTAATGTTTTGCAAAATCTATCATAACATCAAGAATTCTACCAATCTATCGAATATTAAAAAATCTACCATTTTTGATAGAATTCTAACAACTGTGGCAACAGTGATCTCAATTCGTTGAACATTTGCGTCTGGATAACTGTGGTTAGTAAAGTAGGCACTAAAACTACCAAAGTATCAATCATCTCTTTGCTGTGAATGAGCCATTTTCGTTCAAGGCGTGATGGCTTTATCGGCTATCTCAAGGCCATAATCCGTGCCAGACAGGCAGACAAACATTCCGTCCACTGACCAAGGGTTCCTCTCTTCATTTCTACCGCACAATGGCTACCAAAATCTCTGGATCTCTATCTAAAAACTTTTGCGCTTGGGGAATTTTGGACAGTAAGGTAGGCATTATAAGATATAAGAGTGTCGATTGCCTTATGATAGTGATTTGCCGTGAATGAGCCAAAATTCAACAGAACCGCTTTTATGCAACGCACAATTTTTTTTTGTCGGTAATTTGAAGGCCATTATTGTTGTCAATAGTAGCCAACTCTAACAAATCTAAACTGATTCTAAAATCTGATGTTATTTTCCACAATTTTTTGCTTTCGAACAATAAAATTAAAACAAAAAAACGACTAAAATATATAGCTTTTTACTTTGTTGTATTAAACGTGTCTTCCTCAAGAATATCTCAAAATTCTTATACTAATATCTACCATTAGAATCTCGATTGACACCATCATCCCAGATTTATGTGATTTTGTTCTTTTTGGAAATTTAGTGGTTTGACTTTTCATCTCGTTTTTTTTGTTGGCCGGCATTTGTAAACCAAATCAAATCAAGTGAGGAAACTTTGAAATGGAAATGCAAAAATTTCCTAACTAGATGTATATTTGTTGGTTTAGAAAATGGAGTAAAATGAATTTCCGTTGGAGTCTGTAATCTGCAATGTGCTATGCAGGGAAAGAGTCAAATTGCATAATGCCACATGCCAAGGACTGCAAATCCGCATATATGAGCATTCCAAGAATTAAAAAATGCGAGACTAAGAGATGGAAAAACAAGTATATACGGCGTAAGTTCGGCCGCCGAAGTTATTAACACTCCACCATGGATTGCGTAGAGACTTCTACTGAAGCCCGATGGCAGGGGAGGCTGGTATTAATTCCAAACCCTATTAATACATAGTCACACGTGGTATAATTAAAACTAAAAAGACCGATTAAATACGTATTAATAAGTTTATAGTTTCTAAAATTAAAATTTTGAACAACATTTTCTACTAGAAGTTAAATTTGACAAAATTTCTTCAATTAAGAATACTTAAAAACTTTGCCAAAAAATTTGAACAAATCTATAGAATAAACCATTTTGGACAAAATTTTCTATAGAAATTAAATTGCTAAAATTTTCATAAGAATTTATGACAAAATGTGCATCAGAATCAGCATTTTGACAACATTATCATATAGAAATAACAATTTTGACAAATTCTTATATAGAAATAAAATTTATAAAAATTTTCTATAGTGAAATACCATTTTGACAATTTTTCCTATAAAAATAATTTGGTAGAATATTTTTGGCTACGAGGTGGCGCCACCATGATTAGAACGATATTGGACCAATTTATATGTGTGTGTGGGTCGGCCTATATATAACTAATACCGATACGGACCAATTTTGCCATGGTTATTACGGTCTCTACTAACACCCAACGTTGCCAATATTTCAACCGGATCGGATGAATTTTGCTCCTCCAGCGGCTCCGAGACTTAAAATCTGCTCGCGAAGGTCTTATATGGGGCTACATATTAATTATGGACCAATACTGCGGGTTTGTTAGAGACACATTCTAAACCATGTTCAGAATTTCAACCGGATCGATGAATTTTGCTTTCCAAAGGCTCCGGAGTGACAACCTGGGGATCAGATTTATATGGGGCTATTATATTATATGGGACGATTTGGGACCAATTTCTTGCATGGTTGTTAGAGACCATACTACTCACACATGTACAAATTTCAACGCGGTCGGTTTGAATTTGCTCCTTAAGAGGCTTCGGAGGTCAAATTCTTGCGAGAATCGTTTTATTGGGCGGCATATATAATTATGGGACTGTAGACCACTTTTGTGTGGTGTTAGGAGACCATATACTAAACACCTATACCAAATTTCAGCCAGATCGGATGAAATTTGCTTCCTTAGGCCCAATTCGTCAAGCCCAAATTTGGGGGTCCGTTTATATGGGGGCTATACGTTAAAATGGACGATATCGGCCGTTTTTGGCATTGGTTGTTTAGAGGGACACTACTAACCATCGTTACCAAATTTCAGCGGATTCGGATGACAATTTGTTTCCCTCTGCTAGAGCAATCGCATAGCCAACATTTGGGCGTTGTTGTATTATGGGGGCTATACGTAAAATTGGGGGACCGCATTATGTCATTTGCAATACTAAGTCCGACCTACCCATCAATAGCAAACTTACTTTGTTGCCAAGTTTCAAGTCGATAGCTTTTTTCGTCTCGGAAGTTAGCGTGATTTCAACAGATGGACGGACGGAACGGGACATGCTCAGATCGACTCACGAATTTCACCACGACAGAAATATATATACTTTATGTGTGGCTCTTAGAAGCAATAATTCGATTAGTGTTACAAAACGGCAATGACAAAGTTAATACCCATCCTATGGTGGAGGGTATAAAAAGAGCTATGCGAATTAAGAATGTAGCAAATAATCTCTACATGGATATAATTATTTAGGATCCTCAGCCTGAAATGCGGATGTAGTCCAAATTTGAACAATCGCTAAAAAAAATCTGCTTGGTTTTTCAAATGTTTGAGTAAAAGACTGATCAATTAAAATATTTGTAATCGCTAGTCACAGATTTTTCCCATCGTGCTGGCAATACCACGGATACCCTGACGAAAACAAGTCTCGTCTTTCGACTCAATTCACGAATCGATCCAATTTTTGACTTTCTCATAAGAACGAAAAATGCTGTTCAGTTAAGTCATGAGTCATTTCTCG
>PGFW01029404.1:21809-32764 GCA_003123925.1 Haematobia irritans | reverse complement strand
CATTCGCAATTCTTACCCACAAAATGTTCCGGTCGGCAGTGCAGGTATGACACCAATTCACCGTGGCGAATCTCTGATACACGAAAGACAGCAAAAAAAAAACACCCGTAACTATACCCGATGTTCGTTCTGCAGTGTTTTTGCGAGACTGTTAGCTGGCTTAACCAACATTGGCATCGTACGCAACGTATCAATTCTGAGTTAATTGTTTTTTTCTACGTCTGTTTTCGACGCAGGCCACCACACCTCCATTACTAACAACCACCCGACAGCTGTCGGTTGCGTTGGTATTGCTGGTTTGAAATCATCTTTACCCAATCTGGAGTGTTTTTTAACGATTGGCACATATTGGCTGTTGTACCTACAATAGCACTGGTCAGCTCCCCCGGTCGCGCCGTAGATCGCAGCCGTTCTCTGATGGCTCGCCCAATATTTCCCACACGAACTATTCCACGTCGCCTTGTGATACTCCAGGCCACATAAACTTTAGTAGCACATTTTCCACTGTTTCCAACGGTAGTATTTTTTGTCGTGATATTTTTACCTATTTTGCGCCAGCTTTTATAGTCATACTGTAGCCACATTTTAAAAGTTATTCATTTATACCGGCCTACTTAAGTTTACACGTTCTCCCATCGCAAGCGTGAGCCGTTAAGACTTATAGATAAAATTGAATCTCTTCTCTCGACGTTCACGAGTCGAGGTATCTATGTCCGAGCTTTTTTTTTCTTACCAATAATCATTATATAGTCTCTTCTTCTACCGCACCTTACAAAGTCTGCCATGAACAACTTTCTCGTGATAGTAGGTAAGTAGGGTGATTACTTCTATCTTACGGATTAAAAGCCTCTCTGGATACTAAAATTGATATAAAATTAATGTCTAGATATTTAAATCTACAATAAAAAGTAACTACGCTGTTTTAATACCACTGATTATACAATGCGTCTTAGTCTGTTGAATTTTTTTATGGAACAAGGTGTACCCACTATTTTAAAATTAGTGCTTGTCACACTTTTTTTTAGCTTTGTGACACTTGTTGTGCCACTTTCTAGAAAATCCTCCGACGCACGTTCTATTGTTTACTCAATGACAAGGGCACTCCTTCCTCTCTAGCCGAGTTCGGAAGGAGTCTACACAATTTCTGTATAATTTTTGGAAGTAGAGGGACAATTTGCGTCGAATACACATCCTTATATGCTTAGAACAGGCTTCGAAATTGTATATTCTTGAGCTCTATGAAAAATCCTGGAATTTTTTAAGAAAATAAAAGTTAAGACATGATTGAAGAACGAAATGAATTTTAGAATATTTTCTGTAAATTCAATTATATCTTGAAAAAAGTTTTTTCTGCTTAATTATTTAATTAACTGAAGTCATTAAACCAAATCTTCATAAAACAGTTGGATTATTTTAAATCTCGTTAATCTAACTAACCTAAAGTTCAGTGCAACTTCATCCAATCTTACATTCTATAAACATTTAAGTTTTATTCTGGGCCAATCTTCATTTGTTGTTATTGAACCGTCCCGTAGTTCTCCGTTTTACCATTGATTCCTTATTGAACGTAATTGTTTCACATTGTCTGCTGCAATTTGTTTTGAATTACTTTGTTTCATAGTGTACGTGGAAAGTCGAGGTATAATGATGAAATTGTTTTTTTTTTTTTTGTCTGGGGCTGCCATAAGCCGTTACCGGCTTTATTGACAGTAGTCACTGAGAACCATGGCCACTCCATTGATGAGGATGAGTTAAGCTATAATTTCTGAGGGTAGGTACTACCACTGGGTAGGTACCAACACAAAAATTTAAAATAACTTTTTCAGTAATACCGTTCAAAGTAACGTCATTTGCCAATATATTTCGCCGAAAATATTTGAGAGACTGTTTAAATATTGCGATAGTAAAACCGATGAGGTTTCAAAGACAAAAAATTGTTTTCGCTTGGTATCGACAAATATTTATGGAATTCTTTAGAATTCTTTCTGTCTGTAAAAATAGACGCGTAGTCCGACAGTTGAGACAAAATATATCCTGTGCCTTAAAGATAAACATTAGTATCTGAAGACTAAACCAACAACTTAACATAAACGGAAAAAATTAAATTCGTTTTTTTATCCAAACCGGCCCTAAGCTACAAAAGGGCGATTACCAATTAGGAAAACACAACAACAAAATTTTAACTTAATATTTAATTGGTAAAAAATATTTGCTAGTAGTTAAAACTTTTCTATTACTTATTCGAAAATTTTCTACAGTTAATGAAATCTTCACTTTCTTTAAATAACATATCGTCTCAAAAATTTAATGAATAAACACGTGGGTATAAGTTCAAGTGACCCGTTACACACTAAGCTTGAATATGAACTAAGCAAACACAAAGATTTTCGTACCGATTTTCCAAAAATAGTGTATAGATTATGAACTAGCTGTATGGTGTAATGGTGCGATGGATTGAGGTGTAGGGTGGCGCCAGACGGGTTTGTTTTATTAGGAAGACATTGAACTACCACGCAACGAAAAATTGGCACTAAATTTTACTCCACATTTGACAGCATTTCCACAAAACGTGCTCGTTGTAAACACAGGAAATTTTAATGCCCTGTTGTATCTTTTATTAACTGCAGCTTCGACAGAAATTACATTGAACTCATAGCTAAGAAAAAATAACTAAAAGTTAAAGAAGAAAATCCATTGGCTTCAATTCATGGACCATTTTCTTATCCATTACTGTGTATCATTCTTACTTATTCTTTCGCGGCATATCGGTGACGAATCAATCATTTGTTTGTTTTAGTTTCAGTATTGGAACTTATCGTGTACGCGTCCATTTAACTTCATACTCACGTTTAGTTCATAAACTCATTTTTGAGATATACTCTCAGTAAGATTTCATTATGAGCTGTGTGAAATATCTCGGACTAAAATAATAAAATTTAACTACAAGCAAATAATTTTTCTCCAATAAAAATTAAGTTCAACTTTAACGTTAGTTTAACTACGTGAATCAATCAGCTAGTGCGAATGATTTTATTTCGATCCTTAAGTACAACAATATTAGAGTCCCTAATCTCTGATCTGATTGATACGGCAGACCAATTTAGATATTTCTTGTTGTGGCGGTATCGCACTTTCATTTATTAGCAAAAGATATTTATTTATTTGAACATCATTATAAGTTTTTTCTCAATGTAGTTTGGGAAAGCCTTGCTCCAAAAGTTTGAAGCTTAAATAATCCTTAAATATGAATAAAGAACAATAAAAATATTTAGTCCTTGGGGAGAATTGAATCACTTTTATTATTCGTGCCAATCTTGAATCACTCTCAAAATTTAGCAAATCCGTACTCTACGCCACGAACAAATTTATAAGCGCAAGGCATACGTCACTACAGGAAATGTCTCATGTCTGCTGACTCCATGAACAATTTCGCCTTCCTTGAGAACATTTTTGCTAGCTCCTCCAGCAATCAAAATTTCAGAAGTTTCTTCCAAAGGCACAACTTTTGAAAGCACTTGCCAAAAATGTCCTCCCAAAGATGTTATTTTTTTTAACTACACAGGAATTTCTTTTTAATATTAAGTTTTCTATTACTCGCTTTTTTTGTTTTTAATTTATAACTTTTTTTCTTTCATATTGGATTTAAAACGCATCAAGAGATCTAAATAAAAATAAAGGGGGTGATTTGCTTAAGAGCCTTGATAAACTTTTTTATTTTTAAAAAACGCATAAAATTTGCAAAATCTCATCGGTTCTTTACTTTGAAACGTTAGATTGTCTATGACATTACCTTTTTTTTGAAGCGATTAAATTTATTTAATGTTGACCGCCGGCTCGGCTTTAGGTGGTCCATTTCGATAAGTCAATTTTGGGCAGACTTTTTTCGAGCAGTTTCGCGGAATAGCCCGAATTATCTTCGGAAATGTGTGTCTTCCAAGCGTGTGGAATTATGTGCTTGGCTTATGTCTGTAGACTTTAGACTTGACGTACGCCCCCACAAAAAAATAGTCTAAAGGCGTCAAATCGCATGAATCTTGAGTGGCCAAGCTTACCGGCTCATTTCTTGAGATGAAATTGTTCTCCGAAGGTTTTCCCTCAAAGATGGCCATTAGATCGCGAGCTGTTGGCATTGCTACGCGCACATCTTGTGGATGAAACCACATGTCCAACCACAGTTCAGTTCTTTCACATTTTTTTGGCAACAACAAAAGTTTCTTCAGCACTCGGAACGAGGTATGCGATCGCCATTCCACCGTAAACGTTCGCGCTCCAAAGCATCTTTTGAAAAAAATCGGCTCCAAGATTTCACCAGCTTACAAACCACACCAAACAGTTGCATTTTCGGGATTATGCGAATCGGGCACGTTCCTTGAACGGCTTCGTGGTTTGCATCTTCACTCCAATTGCGGCAATTTTGCTTATTTATCGTAGTCCTTCAACCTAGAGAATGAGCCTCATGTCTGGAACAGTAAAATTGTCGTCGTAAAAAAAAGATGCGATATTTTCTGCCACTGATTTTTGGTAATACAAATTCAATGATTCCAAGCCTCTCTCGGTTAGTAAGCTCTATTCATGATTGAGCATCTTGTCTCTTTATATATACTATATATATATATACGCGCACTCGTAATTAATATATAGAGTATATATTATATATATATATATACTCATATATTATATTATGGTCTATATGATATATATATACTATATATTATATATACTATATAAGTATTTATATATATATAGTATATAAAAGTTATACTTAGTTATCCATGATATAATATATATATATATATAGTATATATATATAGTTTATATATACTAATATACTAAATACTATATTCATTGACTATACTACTACGTATATATTATATCATTATATTATATATATATATATATATAATAATATTAATATATATATATATATATACTATAAACATTAATAATTAGTACTATATTTATAGTATAATTGATAGTATTATATTATATAACTATATATATAATAGATAATATAAATAAATAAAACACTTATATTATATATATACTATATATATATATATTATATATTATATATCATATCATTTGAATACAACAGAAGATCAGACAGCCAGACTGACATCGTTATATCGCCTTCATAATTTCTCCCTGATCAGTTATATATATATATATATATATATTATATATTATATATACTTAATATATATACTATACATATATAAATAAGTTAATATTATATATATATATCATCATAAGATATTATATATATAGCTACTATATATATCTATATTATATTTATATATATATATATATATACTATATATATGCTGTTATTAATTTATACTATATACTTACTATATATATAGTAACGACATATATATATATATGATATATATATATACTATATATATATATATTTATATACCCTTATATATATATATAAAACTATATTACTACTACTATTATATATACTACATATACTTATTACTATAGTATATATATAGTATATATATTATATTATATAGTATAGTATATTCTGATCGGGAGGAACATTATACAGACGACCTATAACGATGTCCGTCTGTTCCAAAATCTGTCTGGCTGTCTGTTGTAATCACCGCTACAGTTTCTTCAATAGATGAAGCTGAAATTTTGCCAAACTGTCTTTTGTCTGCAGGCAGGTCAAGGTTGCGAAGATGGGCTATATGGCGGTCCAGGTTTTTGATATAGTCCCCATATAAACAACACGACCTCCCGACCGAATTGGGGTCTTGGACTTCATAGAAAAATCGTCGGTTTTTATCCAATTGGCTTACAATGAAAATCTGGAGGTATCTTTTCAGTGACCATTAATAGTCGCTTGCCGACAAATGGTGAGTTATCGGTCCATGTTTTGTATAGCCCACTTATAGACGATCTTCCCGATTTTAACTTCTTGGGCTTACTTAGAAACCAGCGTTTTTTATTGCAATTTACCTGAAATTGGCAATCGGAGAGGGCACCTTAGAACCATAAAGAGGTGTGCCAAAAATTGGTAAGCATTCCGCTCCATGTTTTGGTATGGTCCCTTAACAAACCCGGGGCGGCTCCCGATTTGGGGTCTGGGCTCACTACTTACGAAACCGTCCAGTTTTTAGTCCAATTTGCCTTCTAAATTGAAAAAAATCTAAGAGGTACCTTAGGTTAGGTAGGTGCCAGCACCGAGTACTAGGCTCATTAGGACTATTTCAGTCCAGTTTGTTATTTACCACATTGGTGAACTTCTCTCTTATCACCTTGAGTGCTGCCCGCATTCCCATGTTAAGTCAATGCCAAGGGACCCTGCCTTTCTTATAGCCGAGTCCGAACGGCGTTCCACATTGCAGTGAACCCAACTTTGAGAAGCTTTGAAACCCTCAGAAATGTCACCAGCAGATTACTGAGCGGGATAATTCCACCCGGCTGAAAACTTTTTGGTGTTCTCGGGTCGGCAGGAATCGAACCACGACCTTGCTGTAATGCAGGCGGGCATGCTTTAACAATTCGCACCCCGGTGGCTCCATAGAGGTACTTGGGGAACCGATCAAAAGTTATGCGAAAATGGTTCGTATCGTTCCATGTTTTTGTTATAGCCCCATATAGACCGATATCCCCGATTTTACTTCTTGCGGGCTTCTAAGAAATCGCAGAAGTATTTTATACAAAATTTGCCTGGTAAATTGGCGACAGTCTAAGCATGCTATTTTCGCGGCCATAAAAGAGGTGCATGCTGCAAAACGGTGCAGTATCGGTCCATATTTTACGACTATCCAGCCCAACTAGAACAGGAATCCCCGAGTTTAAAAACCCCTAGAAATCGTAGTTTTTATCCGATTTGCCCTGCAAATTGTATATATTCTTGTATTATAGGCTCACAAAAATCGATTTAGACGCGTACATCCAACAGCTGTATCGGATTTAAGTTTGTTATCGGTCCATTAGATGATCCTCCATATAGAACGACTTCACTTACTTGAGGCCAGCGGATATATGAAGGCGCACTGATCATGAAAATTGCTTCTCAATGTAAAATTTCCCAGATTTTACTTATCGGTGAAAAATCTTAACAGCTTTCAAAGATTTCAAGCAATACGAAAAAAGCCACCGGTTGCAGTTCTCTGGCGGCCACCTACCTAACCTATTGCTCGTTACTGTGCTACTGGCAGTATACTGATAGAAAACGTTTCGTAACATCAATGAAATATGTCATTGAAAATGAGCCATCGAAACAAATTAGTTAACACAACGAAATTTTTCATTATTATGATGAATTTTCTGTTAAACAGTGCTACCATTTACGTTTGGTACTATTTACGAAAGTTTTCATTGTCTTAATGAAAGTTAAGATGAGGTTTGATTGAAATCCACGCCGCAGTGGTAGAAAACTTGCATGTGGGCCAAACATATGACGGAATAATTGGACTATAACCATTGGAGCTCCAAAATGTGCAAGAGATCACCGACGCACAAAAAGATGTGAGACTAGAAAGTGCGAAGGAGTTGCTTCGCTTGCACGAATGTGATCAGTTACCGAATTTGGTTTTCTACGACGATAAGCCATTCCAAATTCAGCAGTTTGTGAAAAAACAAAATGATCGGTCAGCTGAAATGTCACACCTTCGATTGGATGTTAGTACTAGTGACCGATAGTCACTCCGCTATCGGCCATGGTGTCAAAATAAATGCCGAATATTATCAGAAAAATGTCCCAAAGACAGTATTAAAGCCCTGATCAGACGAACATTTCGGACGCAGACTATACACGTTCCAACAGAACTCATCCCCATCGCACTCAGCAAAAGTTAACCAAGATTGGTTTAAAAAGAAGGGTTTTCGATTCATGTCAACCGTTTCATTTCGGGCAAAATTCAATCTAAAATGATACTAAAACTTCAAGTTATTTCCGATATTTTGGCTTTTGAACAATAAAATTAAAAATAAAAAAATAGCGCTTTACTTTATTCTATTACATTTTAGCCACGCTGTACGTTCGATTTTTCGTGGCTTTTACTTGTGCGTATTTTGTTTTTCTAATTTTACTTTGGGAATTGATAAGGTCGTAAGCCCGCTTCATGAAATTGGTTTCAGGAAACAACAATGGCGAAAAAAAAAACATTTTAGCGAAGTCATTAGGTAAACTAATTCGAAGGTGAAAAAAATTCCAAATGCTATTTTCCGACGTTTTCATTGAAATTCAAATAACAATTTCTCATCATTGCAATTGTAGAGTCAAAAGTTACTTAAACTTAACTTTATTTGTTTTCGCTTTGATTTAATTTGATTACGAGGAAATGCCCCCTGAACTTTAAATAATATTCACTCTCTGATATTATTAATATGACTGCTGGTGGCAATTTATGTTATTTGTAGATGTATTTCTATTTGTATTTCTAATTAAAAATGCGTATGGATATGCGAGAATTATTTAATATGTACACACACACACACCCACACAAGCTTAGATACGAACACACTCAAATGTGTTGGCATTTGCAAGTTTGCATTTGGAATATTGTGTACGTGTCACTGCACTTATGCTTCGAATCAATAGATGAATCAAACTTCCTCAATGTATATGTGCGAATATATGACGACCTTGGTTCCGTTTCCTCTAATGTTTACACTTCCTGTTCTCTTTTGTCCGCCGGCCATATATGCACGTTTAACTCTATTATTTAACAATTTGATTAAAAATTTTCCATTTCACACAAATGTACAAATATCAGAACCCCCATCCCTCCCCAGTACATACTAACCAACCAACAAACATCCTTTGAACTGACCCATTCTTACCATTCTTGCATGCGATCGACTATCCTTTGAATCAATAGGAAATTATTGGGTGAAGTATGCCAAGTGGAGAAGGTGGTTCGAAATCAACAGCAGAATATAATTCCAATCATAACTTTCTCTCTTAAAAGAATATGTTGTGAGGGTATATTCAAACAAATATATTTATAGGTGAATATACGAATGTAGGTGTGAGTGCGTCTGTGAGAGAGATAGAGAAAGAGAGCAATGTGTGTTGCAAAGACAGAGTGAATTTCAATTATATTGGTTTAACAAAAACAAAAAAAAAAAGAGGATACACTCACATATACCAACTGAAATTGAAACCGAAGGTCCTTGGAAATGTTTACACAATTCAGAGTCCTCGAACAGATATATGAGGGTGATAGATTTGTGGCCCATTGGCCTCCGTAGCATTGATAGGTCTATAAATATCATGACTCGTATTCACCTGAACTTGCAGTGGGGTTCGTTTGGATTTTTGCACATTCACCTTAAATTGAATTAATGACGGTTTATTACCCATTTGTATGTGTGTCTAATTTTTTAGGGAGGGGGTAACCTGAAGAGGGATAAAAATGGGTGGGTGTTGCAACAAGGATTATATCCACAACAATGTCGACCTCCTTCCATTTTTTATACCCTCCACCATAGGATGTTAACTTTGTCATTTCGTTTGTAACACATCGAAATATTGCTCTAAGACTCCATAAAGTATATATTCTGGGTCGTGGTGAAATTCTGAGTAGGAAGGTGTGCACGTGACACGAAATTGTCGTGACTCACGAAATTTTTCGTGACTCACGCGTGAGTCGTGAGTCACGCTCATGGCAACGGCGTGAGTGTGCGTGATCGTGATTAACAAACCAAAATGTCGTGCGTGAGCGTGAGTCACGATAATATTATCTTCGTGTGTGTGCGTGAGTAAAGATTTACGCTCACGAAAATAACCCCGCTCACCAACATAAAACGCTGAAGAGTTAAATTCATTTAATTTTAGTGACACCTGGGATGTTGAAAGTGTAATAAAGCTCTCGATTTTAATAATGCTCATGTTTTCAGACACGTCACTAAGGTAAATCACTCAAAAAATTCTTCGTGAGTCACGACATTTTTCGTGAGTCGCGATATTTTTCGTGAGTCACGGTATTTTTAGTGAGTCACGACATTTTCATGCGTGAGTACAAATTTTCTTTTCGTGAGTGTGGGTGAGCGTGAGTCATACCAAACAATATCGTGCGTGAGTGTGCGTGAGTAAAATTTTTCCGTCGTGAGTGTGCGTGAGCGTGAGTAAACTATTACTCACGTGCACACCTCTAATTCTGAGTCGATCTAAGCATGTCCGTCCGTCCGTTGAAATCACGCTAACTTCCGAACGACACAAGCTATCGAGTTGAAACTTGGCACAAGTAGTTGTTATTGATGTAGGTCGGATGGTATTGCAAATGGGCCATATCGGATCACTTTTACGTATAGCCCCCATATAAACGGACCCCAGATTTGGCTTGCGGAGCCTCTAAGAAAAGCATATTTCATCAGATCTGGCTGAAATTTGGTACATGGTGTTGGTATATGATCTCTAACAACCGTGCAAAAATTGGTCCACATCGGTCCATAATTATATATAGCCCCCATATAAACCGATCCCCAGATTTGGCTTGCGGATCCTCAAAGAGAAGCAAATTTCATCCGATCCGGCTGAAATTTGGTACTTGATGTTGGTATATGGTCTCTAACAACCATGCAAAAATTGGTCCACATCGGTCCATAATTATATATAGCCCCCATATAAACCGATCCCCAGATTTGGTTTGCGGAGCCTCTAAGAGAAGCAAATTTCATCCGATCCGGCTGAAATTTGGTACTTGATGTTGGTATATGGTCTCTAACAACCATGCAAAAATTGGTCCACATCGGTCCATAATTATATGTAGCCCCCATATAAACCGATCACCAGATTTGACCTCCGGAGCCTCTAAGAGAAGCAAATTTTATTCGATCCGGCTGAAATTTGGTACATGGTGTTAGTATATGGTCTCTAACAACCGTGCAAAAATTGGTCCACATCGACCCATAAGTATATATAGCCCCCATATAAACCGATCCCCAGATTTGGCTTGCGGAGCCTCTAAGAGAAGCAAATTTCATAA
>PGFW01029400.1:29634-39886 GCA_003123925.1 Haematobia irritans | reverse complement strand
ACGGTTTGATATGTTGGGCACTTTTAGTCCTTCTAGTGAATAAGCATAATGGTGTCTTTTCCGGGTTAACATTCAGGCCCCTGTACTTTGCCCAGTCATAACATAGGTTATTACTTTCGATCGTCGAGTTTACATTTCTCCTTATTCCATCACTGAGATCTGCGTGGTTACTGTTCCTTAACTGACATCTTCGTGTCCATAGTTCCCTTCCTGGGATATTCGTGTATATATTTCCCGCACTTAGTGTAATCACACTACAAGGATTTCAGTGACATGAGATCTTAGAGTCAAAAGTTCGGTAACTGAGATTTTCGTGTCGACTGTTCCCTCTTAGAGATCTTCGTGCGCAATCAGATATCTTCGTATTCACATTTCCGTCACTGAGATCTTCGTGTCTACAGTTCCCCCACTATCTCAGTGGTCTGTAGTTCAATCTACTTGGGGGGACAGAAAAAATCGTATATAATCGTCCATAACTGAGACCTATGTGCCAACTGAGATTATCTAGTGTAGAGTTTCCTCACTGGGATCTTCGAGTCTACTCTCGTAACTGAGATCTAAGAGGTTCGCTCTTGGTCGTCTTCGAATCTACAGTTCCCCAACTGAGAACTTCGTGAATACAGTTCCCAAATCTACATTTCGCATCTTCACTTCATATCTTCATCTTCATATTTGTCGTCGTATTTACTATTCCATACCAGACCTTTGAGAGAGTTCCCGCTGTGGGATTTTTGAGCCCCGAGATCTTCATCTTAATCATGGTCTTCGTATTCAATGTTCCATAACTGATATCTTCGAGTCTGTAGCTCGCTTACTGTGATATATTTGTCTACAGGTCCTTCACATATTTAACTCACTGACATATTCTTACCTATAGTCCTCTGAGATTTTCGTTTATACAGTTCCCGCACTGAGTATAATTCCCGTACAAAGCATTCAATGAATTGAGACCTTCGACCTACAGTTAGCTCACTAAGATTTTCGAATCCACAGTTCCCTCATTGAGATTCTTGAGTCTACAGTTCACTCCGTGAGATCTACATGTATATAGTTCATCTCCTTCGTATATAAAGTGCAATCACTTAGATCGTCGAGTTAGTTCGCTTACTGTCACTGAGTGTAATCCCCGTACAAACTATTCAATGGATTAAAGCTTTCAATCTTCGAGTCTATAGTTCGCTTCAATATCAATAGAGTTCCGTGAGGGAGCATGCCTTCAGCTCCCTCACTGAGATTTCGTATTTACAAATTATTGAGACTTTCGATCTTCTACTCTACAGTTCGCTCACAACTACTTTCAAGTCTACAGTTCCCTCATGAGTTCAATCAATTTGCCATTGGGTACACAGTTCTCTAATAGAAATTTTACAATTTTCAATTTGCCATCTGCCATGTTCATATAAACAGTTCCCTCGCTTGTTGTCTATAGTTCCATAACTGAGATCATCGAGTCTAGAGTTCCGTAACTGAGATCATTGTGTAATTGCGTACAAAGCATTCAATAAATTGAGACCTTCAAATTTTCAGATCAACAGTTTCCTCACTGAGATCTTTATGTCTATAGTTCGGTAACTGACATCTTTGGATACACAGTTCTTTAATAGAGATCTTGGAAATTTCAGTTTCTTCTCTGACATCTTCATATATACAGTTCCCTCACTGCGATCCATAACCGAGATCTTTGTGTCTTGAGTTCCCTCACTGAGTGTAATGGCCGTTTAAAGTATTCAATGAATTGAGACCTTCGAGCCTATCATCTTCGAGCCTTTCATCTTCGAGCCTATCATCTTCCCTCACAATAATCTCGAAACTGTAGCTCGCTCTCTCGCGACTCCGAATCTACTGTTTCCTCAGTGATAATTTCATGTCTGTCGTTCCATAACTGAGATGTTCCAGTCTTCATTTCCATTATTGAGATCTTCTGGTGTCCTCTCTTCATGTCTATAGTTCATTCAATGATATCTTCGGATACACAGTTCCCTAACAGAGATCTTAGAAACTTCAATCTCCTCTCTAAGTTCCTATACTGAATGTTATCACCGTATAAAGAAATCAATGGATTGAGGCCTTAGAGCCTACAGTTGCATCACTAAGATCTTCATGGTTATAGTTCCAACACTGAGATCTTCTCTCCCCTAGATCTTCGATTCTACAATTCGCCCTCTGACATCTTCGTCTCTACAGTTTCGTCACTGAAATCTTCGTGTCTACAGTTAATTGAATGCTCGAAGGAACTATAGAATCTTCGGGTTTACAGTTCCCTCACTGAGATCTCCATGTATACAATTCAATCACAAGATTTCGGGTTCCCTTACAGAGATCGTTGAATCTAAAGTTCGCTTATCGACATCTACATGTTTATTGTTCAATCACTGAAATCTTCGGGTACACAGTTCTTTCAGAGAGATCTTCCTATCGTGTATACAGTACATTAAGATCTCCGGTTCTATAGTTATCGTTTAGAATGTAATCGCGTACAAAGCAATACATGAAATGAGATCTTCTATCTTCGAGTCAATAGTTCTTCACTACGATTTTCGAGTCTACCTCTACACCACACAAAGTGTAATCGGACTGAGATTTTCGATCTTCGAGTTTACAGTTTGCTCACTGAGATTTTCGAGGCCATTCTTCCCTTACCGACATGTTCGGATCTACTGGTCGGTCTCTGAGATCTTAGATCTTCGAGTTAACAATCTGCTCACTGAGACCTTCGAGGCCAATGTGGTCGAGGCTAAGGTAGTAGTGTTACCAACTATACCGAAACTAAGGCCAGTCCTCTTCTGCGATCCATTCCCGAGATAACAACAACAACCAAATATAGACACATAAAGCTGATCAGTTACGAATTAAAGTTATTATCTACTGCCTACCATCTGGACACCAACCAATATACGGTCAACTACAACAGTTCTGCATCTATCGATCAACTACATATCAATGAATTTAACAGTTTACTATCAACTGGAAAGCAATCTAAGGCCGAATCTGTCATCGACATTCAATTACATATCGACATCTCTATCGGGAAATAACTTTGGTAATTTTATATGATTTTTTTGAAAATAAAAAAAATTAAAAAATATATTGCAAGCATTCTTTCCGTTCAACTATATCAGCCCATCGAAATCATGTTCTATCTTCCAATGTTATTTGTACTTGGGGTTTGAGCAGTGCCAAATAGCATAAGAGAAAAAAAATTGTTGCAATTAGTGAGAATAATCCTTTTATTTGTAGCGGACACGATGACTATTCGGTTATGCTCGTCGGCTTTGGGGCGGGGTCTTGTCAAAAAAAAATGAATTCTCTATTTTGCAACATAAAATTTCTCGTGTCCAAGAAATAGGAACAGTATCCAATATTAAAAACCCCCTTACATTGTCTCTGTCCGTCTGTTTTCATGTCCAGTCGTAATATGATGGCCGTCTTCAGTTGGGCTTGCCCTCCCCATTAACAAAATATACACCATGAATCGCCTCAAAGCCCATAATATCCGAGTCTGATTCCCTATCACCAAAGCCAGTCATATATACTAAACCCCCCTACAGTCCAACATTTTTACAAACTTTATCAATGAATCATATTGCGCTATTCCAACATCACCATCCAAGCCCTTCTACTCACTCATATTCACAACTAAATAAAATAATACCAAGAAATTCATTTGAAATAAATGTATTCATATAAATGCATGTTCATTATAAATTGTTATAGGAATATAAAAAGTATGATATCTAATAACTTCATTGCTTATATTTAACAATTGGTGATCCATTAAATAAATGGTATTAAATCTGTTTGATTTAGTATTTATGGAAAGTACTAAAAAAAACATAAATAAATATATGTATATATATATTTTATATTTAGGGAATAATTCTAACCCTGACTGCAAAATTTTTAAGCGTAATGAATTCTCTTATTATTACTACTTATTACTCACCGCTCTTAAAAGAATGTGATGATGTTGGCGCCAGCGTCATAACCTACATTAAGAGAGGAAAAGAAAGAGAGATATGCTCTCTTTATTTAGAGTGGCTATTTTTACTATTTTCTTTTTGCAAGATTTTTTTCTAAAAATGAAAGAGAAACAACTTTGATTACTATTGTTACAATTACTTTGTTTTCCTTTGTTTGTTTTTTTTTTGTTTTGTCTTGTTTTACATTTTTATTACATTCCGTTTTATCCAATTTACATCATTAAGTATTAGAAACAACTTATTAATACATTACATATACTTCTATTTCAAGAAACAAAATAGTATATGAACAATAATAATTTTATTCAAAAAAATTCATATTTCTGTATTAAAATTTTACTGAACATTCATTTTTCTGTTTACATCATTAAATATTAGCAAAATCTATTAATACATTACATATATTTATATAAAAAAACTAATATATGTACGATAATATTTCAATTTAAAAATTTATAATTTCATATAACAATTTGGTTGAGGGCATAAAAAATTCATCTCATTCAAGGGAATTTGAATTTAAGTTAAAGTCTTTTCTGTTGTTTTCTTTATTTTCTTGTCTTCGCACTGTATTAAGTTTTATTTGCCGATTCGATTTATACATATTTCATCTGCTTTCTCTGGTATTACTGACATTCCCGTTTTAAGGTAGTTTATTTTCTATTATTGGTCTCACTTCCACTACATATGAATAAGTAAAATTACAACAGGGGGTGGGGTATTCTTGGCATATAGCACAAACTGCATGTTATCAAAACAGGTTTCTTTGTTTTTTTTTTTTTTTATTTTTTTTTTCTATGAAGGTCTGATTATGGTAAAGAAAAAGGTTATGTCTGCAAAGCGCGCACTTTTTTTGTAATATCACAAGATAACCTTATTGTATCAAAAAAATTAGTTTAAAGCACTCTTTTGTCGAGAACTGGAATGTCACTTTCAATTAATATTTTTCCAGATTTCTTTCTTTAAAGATATATATTTGGTGGGATCTATTCTGTTCAATGGTTCTGTCTACTCATCACTTTTTCTGTTAGAATTCCGACCACCAATACGGCTCTATTTCTCTATTCTATGTTCATACATTTTTGATATCGATTGCAACCCGTGTTTCTTTGATGTTTGATAATAAAGTTCAGTTAATTTATTTTTTTTTTATTTTTTTTTTATTTCAAAATAAATAAAAAATCATGAGTTTCTGCGCTCTAAATTTTTTTTTCGTCCGAACACGTCCATTTCTTTTCTTTTTCTCAAACTTGAAAATCTATCACCAAAAAAGCTTTCTCTCTTCTCTCAACATCATCCCGTCGCCATTCTCTACAGCTGTCTAAAATAATTTCAGGGTTACCATGTAGTCTGTCTGAAAGGTACTGTATAATTATATCCCATCTTTAAAAATAGGGTTCGCCATTCGCAACAGGCTCGCAACCGTCGATATCCCCAGGGTATGGAACGGATGCGTAAAATACTACGATCGGCAAACCCTCAAATAAAACGTGTGGCCTCGACCCACAGCTCTACCGATTGCTGGGCATTATCTATGAAGTGAATAAGTCACGGGCATGGTATACTCCTAGTTTCTTTCCGTCCAATCCTAATATTTCGTACAGGGAGTTACCAACGTTGCTCCCAATCACGCATTTTATATGTCTCGGTCCCAACTTGGCATTATATGCCTCAGATAGATTGCTTTGTTTATTATTACGCCGGTATACTATCTGACCTGGCTTGAACGATATTTTTTACATCGGGTGTTATAAGTCCGTTCTCCCCTTTTATGGGCTTTTGTCAGGTTTTCAACTATCCTTTCCCTTATAATTTGATGTTTTTGGGGTAAACCGTCCACACAGAGATCAAGGTCCTTTACAGTGTCAAGCTTTCTTAGCACTTTGTATGTGTTGGCGTGTTGAACCATGTGGGTGCCGAAAAGAGCGTAGTAGGGTTCCATCCTTATGGCACTGTGACAGACACTCCTGAGGGCCCAAGCTACATCAGCTATATGATCATCCCATCTCCGCTGATCTTCCCCAATGAACGACCTTATCATCTGAAGAACAGAGCGATTTACCCTCTCTGAAGCGTTCGCCTGAGGAGAGTAAAACGCCGTTCTTATATGTGTCGTCCCATACCTCGACAGGAATTCCTGGAAAGTTGAAGATATGAACTGGCGTCCATTGTGTTGAGTGGACGTACTCCGGTACACCAAATGTACGAAACACATACTTTTCCAAAAAGTCTATAACATTTACCGTCGTTGAACTACGCATGGGCTCCAGAAAGACATATTTAGTGAAATGGTCAAGACAAACAAATAAAAACACATTTCCATTACGAGACCTCGGATAAGGACCCATAAAATCAATATATATTCGCTGGAAGGGTCTTTCTGTTATTTGTTGTTTCCCCATGGGCGGTTTACAAAATTTGTTGGATGTCTTCTTGCAGTTGCAGATTTCACAGTTCTTAACGACTTCCTTTACATCCAAAACCATCCTAGGCCAATAGTACCTTGTCTGTAACCGTGAAAGTGTTTTTTGAATACCCCCATGACCAGCAGCTTCTGAATTATGAGCCTGAAGCACCAGATCTTGCCTCAAACCATTCGGGATCCACAGTTTCCATGCGTTGTCTTCTTGTATAGGGTCGCCAGTATAAAAACACGTCCTCTTGTATATAAAGCCGTCAGACACGCGAACATCCAGTAGCTTCGCCTCATCACTGGTTTTAACTACGCTTTCTCTAAGTGTTCGGTAGTCTTCAGCATCAAAAGCGGGAGATTCCAAGTCCACCTCCATCTTACCGGTATGACTACTTATCTCTTCCATGTGAACACGAGACAAGGTATCTGGCACGACATTTTCGGAACCTTTTCGATGTTTAATGTCGAAATTGAAGGCTTGTAGCTTTAGGCTCCAACGGGCCAAACGTCCAGAAAGCTCCCTTTGATTCATTAACCAGCGTAAGCTGGCATGATCAGTTATGATCGTAAAAGGGAGCCCTTCGACATAAGGTCGGAACTTCTTCACACTTAGGACCGCGGCGTAACACTCTAACTCCGTTACGCTGTAGTTCCTTTGTGCCTTGTTTAGTTTCGCCGACATGTAAGCAATTGGATGTTCCCTATCGTCATCGTCTAACTGAAACAGGACACCTCCCACACCCTGTGTGGAAGCATCACATTGTATGTAAAACTTTCTGCCAAAATCCGGATTCCTTAAAATCGGCGCTGATATTAAACAACCCTTCAAAGTCTCAAAAGATTGTCTTGCTTCTGTCGTCAACATAAATTTCTTCATTCGCTCCTTTGTGAGGCAGTCGTGTAAAGGAGCAGCAACAGTAGCATAGTCTCTCACGAAGCGACGGTACCAGCCCGTCATTCCCAAAAACCTGCGGAGCTGGCGTGGAGATTTCGGCTCAGGGAAATCGGCTACGGCTTGGACCTTTTGACTATCCGTTCGAATAGAGCCATTACCAACAACAAACCCCAGGTACTTCACCTCCCGATAGCAGAACTTACTCTTTTCCACATTAATTGTTAAATTCGCCCTACCAAGACACCTCGCAACGTCGGCCAATAATATCATATGCTCTTCAAAGGTGGCAGAACACACTAGAAGATCATCGAGGTAGACGAATACATTGGACCGCATTGCGCCAGGTATAACCTTATCCATCAACCTACACATCCTCTGGGCGGCGTTACATAGCCCAAAGGGCATTACCGTGTATTGGTATAACGGCCGCCCAGGGACGGTAAATGCGGTCTTTTCCCTCGATTTCTCTTCTAGTGGGATCTGCCAGAAAGCATCCTTTAGATCGATTGCGGATATAAAATTAGTGTCTTGCAAACGGCTTAATATACCCTCAATATGGGGTAGGGGGTAAGCATCCTTTATCGTCCGAGCGTTCACTTTCCGGGCGTCTAAACATAGCCTATTTTTGTCTCCCTTCCGTACCAGCGTAACAGGAGAACTCCAACTACTGTTGCTTTCCTCTATCACTCCCAACTCGAGCATGCGATCAAGTTCAGTATAGAGGAGCTTCTGTATGATGGGGGAGACAGGATAGTGTCTCTGCTTTATGGGAAGATTTTCGTCAACTACCTCAATAACATGCCTCTCCAAGTCTGTACGGCCGAGACCACGTATTGCGAACGATGGAAACATAGCCTTCACACGTTGCAAATGTTCCTGCTGCGAATCAGTTAGATGATGCTGACTTGAGTTTGAAAAAGGGGTATCGTCTGGCTCTATGATCTCAGATATAGGGTATTTTACTATTTCTGGGCTTGGTTCAGCGCAACCCACAACTGAAAGATTAAATACCTTCCAGAAGTCGACCCCGAAGTAAAATTCTTGTTGTAAATCTGGGACTATAAGAAAGTCGAGCTCCCTTGTCTTATCCTCCCATTGCACTGGCAACGTAATGATACCATAAACACTTGCACTTCCTCCATTTGCAGTCTCTATTTTCCCATTCTTCATCTTCAATATCTGCTTCTCCATTTCAGAAAGAAAATTAAGCCCATTTCGACCGATACAGCAGCGCGCTAGCTCCCAGGTCAACAATGCCATTATGCTCTTTCCCGCAACTTGAGTCTTCGCGAAGAATCGATTATCACCTTCCGACGTTATGATTGTCTCCACCATTTTTTTCCTCATACATCTCATTTTAAAATCTTATATCGTACCTTGCTATTTCCTATATTTACGTGTTTTCGCCTTTTCTAATGTTCCAAAAATACGAGCCCTCGCTGCTTCATATTCCATCTTCCTTCTGATGTAGTGTTTTTGGTACATCATGTCTAGTACTACCCCCTTCCTCTCCCAATATGTCATCACGCCCTTAACAATCATAATTGGTTGTGTAACTCCGGTGATTTCCTGCCTGCATTGGAGTCCCCGGTTGACTCCAAAGCTCGCCGGTTTCCATTGCTGGATCTTAATTTGCCAATAAGAATCCCCCTTGTTACATTAAAGCACACCATCATGTGAAATGTTAGACTTACATATATTGGCTTGTTTTATTTCTCCAGCGGGCAATTTTTTTATATAAAATCGCCGGCATACCGCAAAGAAAACATAAATTTAAATGAAATGGAGAATTGCATAGATTTTGATCCAATTTGCCACCATTGCAGATCGTAGAAGATCGTGAGGAGTTTTGTGTGGGTAGAATATATCATTTTGCCTGTCTTCTTTTATTCCCATCAATAATTACCACTGAAGCCAAATGCCTCCAGTGTAGCTCCCATATTCTGGTTGATACGCTCAATGTTGTTCCCAACTTCACCTAAGGACAATTCATGCACAGACCTTTCCTTAGCTCTACTCTCCGAAAGCCATTTCTCGGCTCTCTTACACTCCCGTCGTAAGTCAGCTAGTGTATTAATGGACGAATTAAACACAAGAGAAGCTATATTGGTCCTTATATTTTTCCGAATTATACCGACAAGCTCTGATTCCGGAATCTTCTTCTTCAAACGGAATGTCAGATTATGGATTTCAGTGTAGAAGTCGTCAACGGATTCACCGTTCTGCTGTTTGCGGTCAATGATTTCGCTAATAACGTCAAAATCCGAGTCGGCAGTCTTGAAACTATTGATTAGCTCACGTTTCAACGTGAAGTAGTCGAATTCAAGATCATCAGCATGATCCTCGAGTACTTGCCAATACCACTGCAAAGCCCTACCCGAGACTAAGCAATGGAAATCTGTGAAAAGCTGATCATAAGGAACATTATATAGTTCCCTCATCTTCTCTATTCTGAAAACAAAGCTTTCCACTGTCATAGTCCGATTAGTCCCGTCGAACTTAACATGCCAACGATCTAGTTCAATGGGTTTCCGTCGGCAGACCTCACTTTGGCTGTAAGTTGCAGTGTCTGTAGTTTCCTGAGCTCTTGTCGAACCCCGTGTATCATTTCTATCATTAGAGGGAGTCGACCGTCTTTCGTTGTGTTCCCTTGAGCTACTGCCCTCTCCCTGATCAGTCCCCGAAATGGCACTACGCTGTGGTGTAGATGCAACTCTGGAAATATTCAACGCACCAGCCCGTCCCGATGCCTCCACATCCGTTACTCTATTTGCCAAACCTACTACCTCACTCCGCAGCTGCCTCATTTCGTTCATATATTTGTTCATATCCTCACTTTGCTTTAAAAGCAATGACATCATTTGCGAGAGCTGATCAGTGCCTACTGCCTGTTGGTCACCAACTTCATCTAATTGGGGTGAACCCTCCTCACCCTCTCCTGGCATGTTCATGCGTTCTAACTTT